>MIQA02020298.1:0-23255 GCA_001887855.2 Sclerospora graminicola
CCCCCTGGAGTATCTCCATCGTTTAAATGTCGCTGGCATGAGAGCGGATATCCCCGTCAAGGAAGATGCCAGCCGGTCGGAAGCCGCCCGTGAACATGTAGAACATTTCATCAGCACGTTGGATGATCGGGAGCTGGCAGACCAGCTGGCGTTACTGCGGTTGAAGAATACGACAGAGCTAGAATTGACGTTGCGCACTTACCTAAGAGCGAAGAAGCGAGGCCCCAAGGCGGCAGTCGGAACCGGCCGTTTCAAGTCCCGATTTAACGCGGATCAAGGGGGCCGGCCGCCATCTACCAGGACGGCCCGAGCCGTCCGCATGGTCGCCCGAGAGTCAGACGCGACCAGCTCGGAAGAGGAGCATCAGCGATCTGGGGGCGAGTCTGAGGAGGAACAGTATCGGTACCTTTTCTCGGCAGAAGCCAGTCAGCCGTCCAGGCTGCCAGCCGGGTCCGGTCAGTCGAAGAGTTTTCCGGCTCGAGCTGACCAGGATTACCCCAGGCGCAAATGCACCCACTGTGGGTCCATCAAGCATGACGACCGGAGCTGCTGGAAGCGGCTGACGTGCAAGAAGTGCGAGAGGAAAGGACACCCGGCGGAACACTGCCTGTTCACGTGTAAGGCATGCGGGGAGGTGCATGAGGCGGGACTCTGCCCAATGGAAGAATTCTACAACCTGTTGAAGAAGTGGTACGTCCCGACCAAGCATGCCGGAATGCTGCCGCCCGGAGCGGAAACGATGTTAAACTAGATCGCTCGCCAGGTTGGAATCTGGTTCGAGCCGAGCGGTCTAGTGTTAGTATCTATGCATATGTCGGTAAAGAGGATAACCAAGAAGCAAAGCAAAGGATAACCGACAATACATGTAAGTTTGACGATTACGTCACCCGGTCCCCGGCCGGTACGGCTAACCCCTTCCTGGTGAGCAGTATACGGACGGATGAGTATTCCCGGTCTGAAGTGGGAATGGAATTAAATTTGTTACCTGGCGAATCGCGAGGTTATTGGAAGTATCACTCGCCGGATAAATGGTTCAAGCAGGCCAAGGCGGATGGAAAAATCAATAACCAGAAAGCTACCATGCTGTTCGACTCTGTCTATCGTAGACACCACCTTTGCTCGTAAGGTGGGGTGTGAGATAGACGAGACGAAGCGGCAGGAATGTATCGGCATTGGAGAAAGCTCATACATGACCCAAGGAAGGACAAGAGTCAAGATTACGTTAGCTGGGTCGTTGGTATACTATTTCACCGTCTGGGTAGGCAAGCTGGCCGGGGAGGATGCAATTTTGGGCATGGATTTTATGGTCCCGGCCGGTATACGGCTGGACTTATCGCATGGAACATTGACGTTGCCGGACGAGGTACAGATCCAGCTGGCCGGCCGGCGGCCCTTATATGGCGCCCACGTCCAGTTCCTCAAGCTAGGTCAGGTTGTAACGGTGCCAGTGGGAAAGGCGGTGGAAGTAATGTTACGACCACACGACCGGCGGAGTAAGTTATGGCTGACAAGGGGCGAGTGCTGGGTACCATCGTTTGTTAAAGGGGTGGTCATCTCAACTCTATAAGCGTGACCAACATCTCTGAAAAACCCCTCACCTTGCATGAAGATGTGATTATTGGAATGTGGCTGGCCGAGGATAAAGTGCCCCGCCGGCCGGGCTATGTCACTGTTGGCTCAAGACGCTATATCGAGTGGCAAAACCTGGCTTTTCAGGCAACCACCGATCTGGTCAGCGAAGAGGAAGAAATAGAAGAGGACCAGACTCCGATGGTGGATAAACCCGAGTACCGGACCCCTTCTAAAATATTGACGCGGAGCCGGCCGTCGCCGGATCCGGCTGAATGTATTGGCCGAAGCTACGCCCCGATCGCAGAACTGGTTTTGCCCACTCAGAGGAAGACGGACGAACGACAGAGTCGGGAGAAAGGACCAAGCAGAGTTGCATATGCGGTCAACCCCGATGACAGTTGTTTGACGACCGAAGTGAAAGCGGATCGGCCCAGCCGGCCGAGCAGAATTCGGAAATAGCCGAAGGCGGATCGGCCCAGCCGGCCGACCAAGATCCCGAAGCAGCCGAAGCCGATCAAGTCTGCATTCATGAAGGGGGCGAGCTATACGTTGAAGGCATGGAAGAGCAGATGGCGGTGCTACCTGAGATGACCCCCTGCCCCCCAGCGGTCACTATCGACGATCTACAAGTGGGAGACCCGGATGTGAACACCCCGGAGGAGATCGGCAGATTGAAGGATATTATATGGAAAAGACGACATCTGTTGATCGGACCAGGGAACGCACTTCCTCCGGCCGCCCATGGGGCGGTATGTGATATTGATGTGGGAGGCGCCAAGCCGGTTGCACAGAGATGCCGAAGAGTCGCCCCCCAGTATCGGGAAAAGCTGTCAGAGCTTATCAAGGGTTTGCTGGCCACCAAGATAATTCAGCCGTCCACCTCGCCATGGGCTTTGCCCATTGTAATTATTATTAAGAAGAATGGGGTGGATATAAGGTTGTGCATCGATTACCGGCTGGTGAACCGGCTGACTAAGCTGATGATTTACCCGATGCCGCTGATAAACGACCTGCTGGAGGACTTGGATAAAGTTTTGTGGTATTGCTCATTGGACATGGCCAGTGGATTCTAGGTGGTCTCTATGACCGATCGTGCACGGGAGATCTCTGCGTTCGTGACGCCCTTCGGGTTGTTCGAGTGGAACCGGATGCCGTTCGGTCTGAAGAATGCCCCGCAGATTTATCAACGGCTGATAGATAACGCGCTGTACGGACACTTCAAGATCAAGGCGGATCAAGATCCGGCTCTGGTCGGGAATGTGTTCGCCGAAGGTGACCCGGACCCCGACCCAAAACCTTCAGTTTTGGGGCGGCGGTCTTACATTGATGACATTCTCGTTACGGCAACTACCTGGGATTTACTGTGTGATAAAGTGGAGAAGTTGATGATTACGTGTGAAAAGTGGAATCTTTCGATTAGTGTGGTTAAGAGTTTCTGGGGAAAGACTAAGGTGACCTATCTGGGTCATCAAGTATCGATTGCCGGATTGGAGGCTAACCCGAAGGATTTGGAGTCCTTGAGTAATCTGCCTTTCCCGCGATCCCTAAAGGCTATGCAATCCTTTTTGGGCAGCCTGAATTCTTACAGTCGGTTCATCGAGGATTTTGCAGTCTATGCGGCGGTCTTGTATGAGTTGCGGGAGGTGGATTACCATAAGCTGAGAGAGCAGGATAGGCAAGCGGAGATGCAAGCCGGGCCGGCAATATCAGCCAATGAGAAGGCGCCCTTTTCCGCCCAGACAAGCGGCCGGCCGCCGGACCCCGGCGCGGCCGGCCCGGACGACCACATGACCCGAGCGATGGTGGCCTTTGGTATGTTAAAAGCGAAGATGGCGACCACACCGGTCCTGAAACATTTCGATGTTAATACGACTCCGGTGGTCATCATCTACGCTAACAAGTGGGCCATCTCGGCCGCTCTCGTGCAAGATCATGACGGAGTGTACTGTCCCGTGACCTTCACCAGCCGGACCCTGAAAGTTAATGAAGTTAATTATGGGTTGGTGGATAAGGAAGTTCTGGCTCTATTACGGATCCTGGATGTGTGTTATACAATGCTGGTGTCTCGGCCTATCAAAGTACTATCCAGACGGTCAACCCTATCATGGCTCCTGACGGCGAACGGGATTGACGGTCGGCTGGGGAGATGGGCGGCTCTGTTGTCTCAGTGGTCCCTCGAAGTGATTAAGTGTACTAAAGGGGAAGAGGAAATACTGGGCACACTGGCTGCCAGCATTACTCCCAGGGCGGAAGTGGAGGAAGCACTGATAGCGATCGCACCTCGGAAGCAGCCCCGACAAACTATCGTATTGCCGCCGCCAACAGTGGGACCACGGAGGAACTAATGGTTTTGAGTTTCGATGGGTCGGCGAGTGTAAAAAAAGGGGTCGGGGCCTATAGTGCCATTTTGTGGAAGCTGCCCGAATGGAAGGCGATCGCGGCCGCCTCGGATTTCACGCCTGGCATCACGGTGAACGAAGCAGAGTATAGAGGACTGCTGCTTTCCCTAGATCTGTTGGCTGGCCGGACACAGGGGCGGATCATCATATGCGGTGATTCCAACCTAGTGATCCGGCAAATCACCGGAGAGATAGATTGCAAGGCGCCGCGGCTGAGACTGTTAAATGACCGGGTTATGTCCGCCTTGCGGAGATGGCCAGAGCACGAATTGCTGCACGTCAAACGAGACTGGAATAACAGCGCAGACCATCTGGCCACCTCAGCCATGCGAGATCAGACCGGTCTCACCGTTCCGGATCCAGGATTGTTGGACGGATTGGCGGAGATGAACAAACTATCGGAGATAATCAAGCCGGCCGCTAGAGACGAGGGCCCCTCGCCCGAATCCAGCCGTCCTGTGGAAGAGGGATATAGCGACCGCGACTGGGAACAGGGCGTCCACGCCCGATCGGACCAAGAAGTGCCCTGCAGCAATAAAAGGTCCCTCTAGGCGGACCCCCGAGCAGGCCTGGCGAGACTAACCACGGTTAGTAGTCAACAGTGAATGTTTGGAGTGGGAACGGAAGAGGAACGGATGGATATATTAAAAAAGGAAAACTGAGAGAAATAGAAGAATTAAAGCAAGCCCGACTACTCATCCCCGTCGATGACTATACTTGCCTTGGAGCCGAGTCACCCGAAGCCCAGGGTGGTCGGAGGGCCGTGCGCGGTATTGATTGCGCCAAGGATCTTGCTGGTCAATGGCCGCCAAAGATTGGGAAAGAGAGGTGGTCTGATCCAACGCACCTAGGCCGGGATACCACGTCCCTCCTTCCGCTGCATTTCCGCTCCTGCGGTTTGGTAGATGGAGCATGAACGGGAAAAGAAACAGGTCCAAGTCACATTTACCATCCCGGATACCCGCCATGATGAACGTACACAGACGGACCCACGCCTCGGAAGCTCGTCCCCGACGATTCTTACGGGCAAGGGAGTACCTGCGGAGGGACTCGTCCGCTCGCTTGTCCTCGGCAGAGATGTACAGGAAGTGGGTAGACTCCCAGA
This sequence comes from Sclerospora graminicola, assembly GCA_001887855.2. Lineage (NCBI taxonomy): Eukaryota > Oomycota > Peronosporomycetes > Peronosporales > Peronosporaceae > Sclerospora > Sclerospora graminicola. The sequence continues at coordinate 5,077 of MIQA02020298.1, forward strand.
TGGCCCGAGCGTGAGCCACGGTGAAATCGTGAAGTCTCGCCTTGAACTCCGTGAACCATGGGTTGGACGGAAGCCCCATATCCGGCATCTTGGTGTGCAAGATTTTCCAAGGTTCGGTCTCCATGAGTGTGTCGATGGCGCCCGATCCCATCAGGTCAGGGTTCCAAGTCTCTGGAGATGGCGTCTTGTAAGATCGTGGGAACAACCAGAGAGGCGGACGGGACAGAGAGTGAGCGAGTTGGGAACTGGAGATATCAGCCAGGCTGGTATTGCTCAGTTGCTCGACTGGCCAAGGCAGTATGGCGGACCGATCCGCCCCACTGGGGAAGCGCCCTCCCGATAACCACAGAAGCGGAAGTTTGGGAAAAGAGGGCGCGAGGGGTAGAGCACTCTTCCGGACCTTAGGTTTGGCGGCCGGTCGGCGTGTGGGACGTGACCCGGCCGGGGTTGATCGCCGTTTTTTGACCGGAGTCTGAGAGAGAGGTTCTGCCGAATCACTCAAGTCGGGAGGAGTCAACCACTGATCAGGGATGTCCTCGTCGTTGCCTTCCACTTTCTCCTCGGCCGTTCCGTCGGAACTCGAGTTACGCGCGACCGGAGCGGCCGGGGCGTCGACGATGCTGGGAAGCAAGGATGGGTCGGACGGCTCATGTTCCCCGGAACCAAAACCTGCCGGCGGCGGAGTCTGCAGATCGATGATCTGATCGGATTTCATTTGACCCGTCGTTCGCCCACCGGAACGGGAAGGGCGGCGACGGGTATCCGCGCGAGAACGGGATAACGCAACATTGACTCGCTGGGCCTCGTAATCCTCGTCTTCTTCGTCATCATCATAGATAACCGAAGGGGAGGATGGCCCCGAGTCCGAAGAAGAATTAGGCGACGCGGCCGCTGGCTCAGAAGAGGGCACGGCCGCTGACTCAGAAGAAGGCACGGCCGCTGACTCAGAAGAGGGCGCGGCCGCTGACTCAGAAGAAGGCACGGCCGCTGACTCAGAAGAGGGCGCGGCCGCTGACCCGGATGGAGCCACGGCCGCTTCGGATTCCGAGTCCTCTTCAGAGTTAGAACTGGGGGTGAGACCGGTTCTACCGGGAGTGTATTGAGGAGATGGAAGAGGGGACCGCTCCGCGAACAAGCTGTCATCGCTCTCCGACCCGAGCTCTTCCCCGTCGTCCGACTTGTCCGGAGGACATTGGCGCGAGGGTGGGGATTCGCTATGCTTCCTCTTCTTAGGCGGGTTAGCACCGGTCAAAGGAGGGCTAGAGCCGGCCGGACGTTTTTGGCCCCGCGATCCTGCCGGGGCGGACGAAGAGTTTGGACCGGCAAGGGGCGAGTCGGAGCCGGCGGGAAGTTCCTCAGGTTCCGACCCTGCTGCAGCGGGCAACGGGGTTGGGTTCGGCGGAGAAGTCTTCCACTGATCCACCATCCCCAAGACAGACAAGACGGATTCCCGTACCTTGGGAGGAGCTTGCAAAAGGGGAGCGGCCTGGCTCCGAGTCGCCTCGAGCTGGTCGTGAAGTCCACACAACAAGGACCTAAAACGATCCTCTTTATCCAGCATGGCATGACAAACACGGTACGCCCGAGCCAGTATGGCATGGGCGTCGGAATTCTCCTGGCGGGCCCGGTACAGCTCAGACCGCAACTCCTGTTGCCGAGAAGTGGCTTCTTGCAACTGCCGCTCCAGATCCGTGATTTGGCGAAGGGCCTGGGCGTGGGAGTCGCGCAGGTGGTCGCGGTTGTCCCGCACTTTATCCAGGTCTTGGGACACCTGGCGGAGCCGGGTACGAAGATGCGTAAGTTCCCGAGACATGTCCGGAATTTTAGCAGATTGCTGCTTCAGCTGTTCCAGCTGTTGAACTGCGGAGTGACAAGAAAATAAGGGCTGTAAGCGACTGGGCCATCATGTAAGAGGAGATGAGGCACTTACGCTGAAGCTTGGATCGTTGGACCAATTCCTGATTGGCAGACCGGAGAGGCTCGACGACGTCTTCCAACATGCGGAGGCGGTTTCGCTCTCCCGTCAGGACGGCGACTTGGCATTCGAGATCGGCCACCTTTTCCTGGAGATTGATTATTTCTGGAGATGGACCCCGAATGGTTGGCAGCGGCGAGTTGACGGACCAAGTCGGCCTGGATATGCTCCAAGCTATCCACCTGGGCGGTCAACACGTCCAGCCTTTTTTCCATCCCCGCCGTTTCGGAGATGGGGGCGGATGGCGCGGCCGCTCGTTGTAGAGCGTCCGTAAGCTGACCCACAATGGCCCTGAGGCGGGCCACCTCATCCTCCGCTGTTTTGCGACTGAGTTTCAGCTCAGCGACCCGGGGGTTCAGGCGGTCCAGCATCGCGCAAGAAGTTTTGAAGCTCTGAGACAGAGCTTCATAGTTGTCCTGACAGGATCGAAGCTCCGCCCGAAGGGAAGAGACGACGGCTTTCAATCTGTCTCGGTCGCTGCAGGCTTGACCGTGGACGCGGAGCGCAGCCTCGGCGTCGGCGGTCGACAGCACCAGATCGGGAGTGCGAGACGATTTCGGCGGTTTTGCGATCTCCACCCCGCTGGCAGGCGAGTCGTCGTCCACGAGAACAAGACGGCAGACGTTGGCCTTGTCAATTTGCAAGACTGGAGGTGAATCAAGACAATGTCAGTATTGGTGGGCATGCTTGCTAGCCGGTGCGGAGACCGACCGAGTTCATGGAGATGTGATAAAGTGGTGGGGTGACGTACCAAAGCGAGGCATGGATGAGCGGTATCGGGTCAAATGAGTTCGAGTGAGATCGTGTCCCGACCGTTGTGCGGCCGTGTCGCGACTCAGGGGCGGCTGTGGTGAAGCGACTTATGAAATAAGGCAAAGCACTTTCCAAAGGGCGCATTCTGATTGGCGGAAATACGGACCAAGGATGTAGGCGCCGGATAGCCGCCGCCGAGGAAGTCTACAAGCGGCCAGGCGGCGCCAGGCTGGAAATCGGACCGGCGGGCCTGACAAGGGGCGTGGATAGTCGGACAGGCGGGCTGAGCAGACGGGAGGACTATGGATGTTTGACGGCCGAGGCGCGGATGGCGGACGGCCGAGATGGCGGACTGTTTGTAAGGATGGAGTGAAGGGAGCCTGAAAGAAGATGATTGTTCTAGTGAATGGGCAGGCACCCGGATCGTATGAGAAGCTGCCAAGGAATTGCTAGCCTCAGCGGCCGAGGGGCGCGGATGGGTGGCTATCCGGCCGAGCCGGCCGGGTACAATGTACCATTCGTACTGGTACCATATGGGCTCGGTGTACCGGCCGGGTTGGTACCATTTGGGGTTGGTGTACCGGCCGGGCAGGTATACGAAGTCGGAGTTAGCCGGGTTGCGTTGGGTAAGGTACATGACTGGTCAGCCGTGTTATTTGAGGTAGGTTACACAAAGGGAGTATTGGACATAGGATAAATCAGTATACGTTTCGCTTTCTTAGACGCAAGTCGCTTTTATTGGTTCACGGCAGAGGGCTAACAAGGTCCCCTCTTGCTGTTATTGGTTTGCCCGGGGAAGGCACCGGAAGTCCCCTGACCGGGAGTCGCGGCGACTTCGTATACTCGCCTCAAGTCGCCCGTGTTTTGAACACGGTATTAAGTATTGGGAAGTGGTGAGATTTTGGCCTTCTGTGGAAGAGTGTGGAGTTGTATCTGCCTCATATACACATTTGGATTCGCCCTTCATTGTTATTGGTTTAGCTGGCCGATTGATCATTCTCGGTCCAGCCGGCACTATACAAACTTCAAGTGTCTTATTGGTTTAGCTGGCCGATCGACTATTCTCGGCCAGCCGGCACTATACAAAGTTCAAGTGTATTGCCAGACGAGCTCCCCGGTGACGATTTCCGCCCAGGAGCTACCCCTAGTCCTAACTCTCATCTCCCTATTGGACGGATTTACACTTTTCGCCCTAGGGTCCACCAGGAGAGCTAACCACCCAGTACTGACGGGTACACAAGGTGAGCTTTCAACATGCAACATTCGAGCAGTCGCGATCAAGCGGATGGAAGCGACCGATCCAGCCGGCCGGAAGCCGGATTGGATCATGACTCGGATGGACGGAGTACCCCCTCCGGTAGTCAGTCGTCTGGGACCCCCGTGGGTGTTCGCGTCCCAGTAAGATTTTCTGAGAGCGACTACACCACAAGGTCATTCCCTCCGACCTGATCAAGATCATCGTTTTCGTCACCGAGTCCACCTGAGTGAGTGTAACCACCCCCGATCAATGGGTACACAAGGTGAGATGAAGTTAAGTATGGATTCTATCGCACATGACGACCGGTCGGATGACCGGGAGGATCGGATCAGTCACCATAATGGTGATTCATCCGATTCTGATGGCGATCAGGATCAACGGAGTACCCCCTCCGATAGTTGGTCGTCCGGGCCAGTGGGTATCCGGATTCCACCCAAGACTTCCGTCCTGGATTTGGAAATCGGCTCCACCACACTTTTGATGGCGATATTTATTTAACAAGAAACGATGCTAGTTTTGATGCTGGCTGCAGCATCCGCTTTTATTTAAATTATAAAATCATGGGTACCGATTAGCAAGGCCGATGGGAAAAAGAGCGGGTCTGGGTACCGATTAGCAATAACTAACTGATTAGTAAAAGGTGGTTACTTTAGGGTACCGATTAGCAATTTCCCCATGACAAATACACCGCGGCTCATAATTCGTGAAACAAAAGTAAAATTGAGATTTCTCGGCCGCTACTAGGCCGATTTAGATACTGTTTAGATATGTTGTACAGAAAGTAGCGAGAAAGGCGAGGTATGTGTAATAATTGCGATTTCGAGACCGTTCGACGCGCTTACATACAAGGGCCTGTTTGGGCACCGGCTCATAAATGATGAAACAAAAACCATACAATTTTAAGTCAAATAATGAATGTATTATTTTTTAGAGTGAGGGTCACTATTTATTGACTGAATTTTAGTATATGATTCACCGTGGTCTCTTGACCCCCGAAGAACGCGGGCGCATTCGCGGTCTATGTGAGGCCGGCCTTGTCTAGTTCGCTGTGAGTCTGAAAAGAGTCGAGCACAGACAGGTTCTTTACATTTTTGTCTTCTTGGAGAGCTTTAAAGAACGAGTATTGAAACACCTCTTTATTCGTCTAAGTATTCTGGCTTGCTTCTATTTTATCTTTACGCCCGGAACCAGTCGCGCACAGACACCTGCTTTATGCCCTGTCTTCTTGAAACAATTCTCATTATTCGTTTCTTAGGTATTCCGGCTTTACATCTACCGGCACATTGTGCTTTGCATAGGCCGCGAATGCGCCCGTGTTCTTCGGGGGTCAAGAGACCACGGCGAATTGAATACTAAAATTCAGTCAATAAATAGTGACCATCACTCTAAAAAATAATACATTCATTATTTGACTTAAAAATTGTATGGTTTTTGTTTCATCACTTAGGGAAAAGTTCACCTCTGTTTGAGTCACCTCGGTTAGAGGCTCCTAACCGAAGGGCCAACCAAGTTAAAGAAGACACACCGACCTTTCATAAAAAATGTGATATGGGTGAGCAAAAATACACCATTTCCAGTCTTATTTCGGCAAGAACAAATAAAGAACGGCAAGAACAAAAGCAAATTCGGCAAGAACAAATTCAATTTCGTCATTTCTTCTAAAAATAAGTAACTGCAACATATTATAAAATTGCTCATCATAGAATTGTTAATTTGTATCAGACTCAATACACCAAACGATTGTGAAAAACTGGCACTATTGCGTGGTACGGCCCGACCAATTACAGTTCAATTCGAAAGTGCAGAGTATCACCACGCCAAACATTGGGCGTTACACTCAATGGCTTGAGCATCACCATGCGATGGAGAAACTACCTGCAAGCGCATCAGTCAGCTCAACGCAAACAAGATAATTTCGTGGTTGAAGTTTGGTGACTTTCAACAAAATTTCAACGCTTATCAGCAACCTCTTTTCTTAGAAGTCTGTAAAACCAACGTACTGCCCCTGTTGTCAAGACACTGATGCGGCGTCTATGCGGCTATACTTTGTCATGTATCACGGAGCGACTGTGACCAACTTTCCTGAGGTCGCCTTCTACCACGAGCACATGGTTGAAAATCTGGCAGATGATCTGTTGCTTGAGCTTGTTGACTATTGCATGAGAAAGCTTTCATGGATCGTTGGTCTCCAACGCGATCGTATCGTTGAAGCGACAAGCTTTCACAAGTCGGGATCGGAGATCTTGCAGATGATGCAAGCTCAATGTCCTCGGGAGGAGCTTAGGCGCCAACGCACGGAGATTGAATATCGAGTTGCAGTGCAGACTGTCACCATCCTCCGTTATGTGGCTGAGAAACTACATGTTCTCCCTCTCAGTGTGGTGTCGCGTCTATTGGACAAGCACGATACTTTGCTCACCGCGCTAGTAGAGAATCCACCATGGACGCACAAAGTAGTTCAGGCCCCCGAGTCAGAAGACGAAGGTAAACGCAGGCAAAAGACTAAAGAAAAATTAGCAGTTAAAGTGAAATATGAAAAATACGTTAACCAAGGCACATAAAGAATTGCAAATTTAAGTACCCACAGACATGTCTTGAAGTGAATAACCTTGGCGTGGGAGCGCACGTGTGACGATAAAACGCACGACAGGCTACGCCAGTAGCGACTGCAAAAAAAGAAATGAGAATTAACCATTGCATCCATCAGTAGCTGAAAGTTATGGCGGGAAAATGAATGGCACACGAGTTACTCCTTGAGCGCACCACAACCGCTACAGTCAAAAATGGCGCGAAGCAGGATAAAGTTGGCGTGTGTAAATTTTTATAAAACCTCTTCTAATAATTCTAGCGTCAAATATAAAAAATGGGCGGTTTGCCGAATTTGCTTTTGTTCTTGCCGAATTTGCTTTTGTTCTTGCCGTTCTTAATTTGTTCTTTGCCGAACTAGGACTGGAAAAGGTGTAGTGTCATCCATGTCTGTGTGTTTTGGGTGAAAATTCCTGTATAATTTTATAACCGAGGATCTGTTGACTCAGCCGACCTCTTCGAGGTCAGTTGACCATCTGACCGATCAGATGCCCCCATTTTTCAACCGAGCTGTTCCAGAACAGAGGTGAACTTTGCCCTTGTGAGCCGGAGCCCAAACAGGCCCTTGTATGTAAGCGCGTCGAACGGTCTCGAAATCGCGATTAATTACACATACCTCGTCTTTCTCTCTACTTTCTGTACAACATATCTAAACAGTAGCTAAATCGGCCTAGTAGCGGCCGAGAAATCTCAATTTTACTTTTGTTTCACGAATTATGAGCCGCAGTTATTATCTACCATAGTGCCAAACAAGACATATTTCAGACAAACACAATAGGCTGGAACGGTGGGGCGATGCTTATGAGGCTGAAGCAGGACTAACCGCATATCCGACGATCATTCAAAGTGACAATGCATCGTGCTACCAGAATTCACTGCTTTCCCTCATCATTCCAGGTCTCGGTCGAGCCAACTCAATTGCAATAAACAGATTTATTCATACCGAAACCCAATATGGGAAGTCTGTTTTGGATGCACACTTTGCTAGAGCTAGCTGAAAGATCTATGAGCGGTTCCGCCAAGGAAAAACCAGCGTGACTCTTACCCATCTAGTAACGGGCCTAATGCTGATGGAGGAATAATAAACACCGCAGCGGAGCTCCTAGAACATGACCACGAGAGTCTAATACAGCTTCAATCTGAAGTCGGAGCCTTGGATAAATCGATGACGAAGCTCCTCCCACGATGTAATGATATATTTTTCCATAGTCAAGAGAAGGGGCCTCGGACAGGAAAGGCTAACGCTTCCGACAGCCGTCTCTCCTTTAAATAATTTTCGGACTTCAGTTTACATGGCTATGAGTACTCTGGGGTTGGAGATTGCATCCAAATTGACGTATTCCCGGGTCGAGGTGCTTGTTTACATGTGTCAGGTGAAATGCTAGCAAATGAAGATGATGCAAATGAAGAAAATATAGAAGATTATGAAGATGAAACATATTTTGCCTCACAAGGAGAAGATTTGGCGAAATATCCTTTAAATGCCACTTATATCAAAAATACTGAGACCGAAGAAGGAATTTCCTCTGACGATGAACCCGACGCAGAAGAAGAGGAGACGACACAAGATGTGCAAGCTCGAGCGGTACAAGGGCAGGTTTTAGGAGTTCATACTTAAATCCCAAGCACAAATTAATCGCCGTCAAAGAAAATGGAAGTGACAGTACGTGGTGATTAAGAGGAGCAAGGACATTCTAAACATCATTATCCTCCCTTCTGTGGAAGGGCGCGATATGGATAAATATGATCATTTATCCGACAAGTTCCGACACTTTTTCAAGTCTAAGTTTCCCGTTTCGGATAATGTCGGAGCCAAAAGCCTCCGACATTATCCTCCGACACATATAAGAATTTGTATACAAGAACCATATGGTAGGAACATAAAAAAGAGCGCTTAGAGAGCGGAGCCCCACCGGAGCGAAGCGAAGGTCGGGGGCGCGGCGCGTAGCGCGGAGTAAAAGCACCTACGGGGAGGGACAATCTATTGTAGAGCCACCGCAGCGCAGCGGAGGTCGGCGATAGGGAGCGCTCTAGCGGAGCGGGCGCGACTTAGCACCCCGCCGCAATAAGCGGTGTTTATTGGATTATAATTGTTTTCCTAACCCTATCTAATTTGAATCCAATCAATGGTGTCGGATCTTTTGTAGCCATGTCGGAACCGTGATGGTATGGTCACATACGCTACTATCAAATCACTTGATCTACGATTAGATGAATCATCGAACCTAAAGACCTACTGAACTCCAAGGGGGCGCCAACAACAACAATATCACTCTACCAGTGGGATACACGTCGCATCAAACAAGGCTGGGAAAGAAGACCCAAAGGCGGTCAAATGTATGGCGCCAAGTATATTAATCTCTATAAGGAAGAAGTGAAGGCAATGTTTGAAGCGGGAAAGTTGGAATTGCCAGGAGATAACTAAGCTTATGAGTAGGAAACGAGCTGCTGCCGCGAAATCCAAAGCAAGCGCTGTTATGACAGATAATAACGCGTCGAAGACAGGAGCCGATGACCAACAACAAAAGGAAGTGACGCAACAATGCGGAGAGGGAAAGGTAAGTGAACATGCTCACGGTCCTATACACAGTCCTTAACTCAGGAAGTAAAAAGAACAGCTGATAAAAAGGAATCGAAACTGCAGCGGCCGCTGCAGCATTCTGGCAAAATTTTGGCCTTGAGCCAGCACAAGATAATATTTTATCAACTCATTCTGAAACATGTACAGCAGCAATGAGTCCAGATGATAATCTCTGGACGCCGACAGATAAGCAGGTCAGGTCAAAACTTTCCTGTCTTAGAGCTCTATATGGTGGGGGTGGCCAATTCAAAAATGATGATGAGAGAACAAGAAGGGTAGTCATCATTCTTTCAACAAAGTTACATCTGACGGTACTATCTTCTGGAGCTACCGCTGAACTGCTTTCTTGAGATTCAACGTATCATCTCCATTATTGACCGCCTCTTTACGATTTTTGAAGTCGACAAGAGCGAGAAGGTCGAATGGCGTGAGTTTGCGAATGACAACCATCACATGAGAACAGGTATTTTCTGAGGCAGATCGCGACGAAGATGAAGTTTTTATTTGTGGAATTTAGACAGTAGGTAATGAGAAAGGGTCGAGGATGTACCTGTTGATTGCAAGGAGCTCCCGAAGATATTTAGCAACAAGTTCCAGATTAGTTAATGTGGATGTGGTGAAGCATGTGATAAATTTGGAAAAGTATACGACAGACAGATGACGTGTTTGAAATTTTTGCAATCGGTGGTCAAACGACGGAACGCTATCTTGAGAGGCGTTTGAAGAGGGCTATAAATAACTTGTTGACGAAGAGTGCAAAATGATGAGGCCAGTTTGGCCCGTTGTGACTTATTCTGATCTGAATATTCGTGCACTTTGAGGAAAGTTGCAATGGAACAGTTGATTGTTGTGAATCAAGAAGTGGCTTGTCGGTGGATCTTGGGAAGACAACGTGCGAGTGGCATCATCTCTTTTGATCTGGACCAGAATGGATTCATTGCAGATGAGATGATACGCTATTTGACGGGCGTCTTCAAGGTTTTGTATGAAACAAGCCATTACGTTTGTTCAAATTGGTGGAAAATCCAGTCGCCCACTACGTCGGCAAAGACAAGATACCAGCAAAAACACCGATATTTCAATACTTTTCCAGTGGTTTAAGATGAAGAAAATGACCGAACGTGTGATAGACGACAACGAGGATAGATTGATTAGTTTTTTGCGCATAATGTGGATTTCAAATTTGTATGATCTATAGCCAAAAGTTATAGAAAAATGATATAGCTACCCAGAATGCGTTGGAATGGGTACGTGTTTACGCTGTTGGAGCCCCAATTAATGTTTTCCTCACTTTTTGGATTCCAATCCCGAAGCTGAAGACATATAGTTGATAGCTTTTATGAAGCGTGGGGGCTGCCACATGGGTGTTGGAGTGACGATTAGTCACTTCTCGATGCTACATTTATTCAGTTTGCAGATTACAACAAGCTTCACAAAGCATCACACCATCTGGAGCATTTACTGAAGCGACAGCTTTACCACTTACGTGAAATTTGGTATCGCATCCCGCACACGTCTGTAAAGCTGCTGATGCTGCTGAACGAGCACTGGAGCAGGGATTAATAACATTTGGAACTCATGGAATCTCCCATATAACAATTCATAAAAAGATATTGCTAACCCGCAAGACCATCAAACATGAATCACGCTTCGGCAGATCTTCAAATCATAAATGACAAGTCCATACAGTCCAGCATTTCGCAATCAAACACATTTGATCTCTTCATTGCCGCTGATGGCGGATAGAAACTTATGGACCGGGCACTACAGTGGGTGGGTACTCGCGCCGACGATTAGTCCCAAGTGTCAGTGTCAGTGATGTCTCGAACGCTGGCTTAAAGACAACGACCGAGAAAAAGCGAAGTCGAAAGAGTGGAGCGAACGAAGGTCAAGCAAGATACATCGAAGAAACCCAAGTCAAGTCTTAGTGCTCCGCCTGTAACTGGTGATGATCCGGTCAATGTAGAGCCTATTGATCATGGTGTAGCTGATAACTGCATTACCCCACGCGTGCTCATTCCACAGCCAATTGCTTTAATGACGCGTTCACTTGGTCACCAACTTTCGTTTAACGAAATAAAGTCACCTAGTCAGTGGAGCTCTACAAACCCAACCCTCCTTTTAGCAGGCTCCAACCCTGAATACCCCCCAGAGTGCGTCGGTGGTGGTGATGTTGAAGATAGCCCAATTTTGATACTCTGCGATATTTTGTTGTGGAAAATTCAAGATGTTCAATGTGATCGGAACGAATGACGTTGATGCTGTGCCCCCTCGTCCATGGTTTTGGAAACCATGCCTCAGGTCTCTCATGCGCCGCTGAAATAAAAGACCACGCTTTTCAAAGCTAATGGTGCCCGAAATGCAAATACACGGGCATCTCTTACGTGCCACATCGGCTAAAGTTTCCGACCTCGACGCCCTTTTTCGTCGTGGAAACCTACCGAAATCCCGCGATGACATACTTATCGTCGGAGTGTATCTCGAATGGGATAAACAGTGGTGTATAGGGCGCGTGATGACTTTTCATGCTGCACACCCTTCAATGTACCATACCATTCGGTTTGACGATGGTATGGTAGTTTCGCTGCCGTTGTATGCGTTTGCGATGGTGTTTGGAACGCGTACTATGCTTTACGTTAAGGTATCGGTGCTTCAAAACTGGGTGCTAGCAAATAGACAGCTCCACTTGTCCTTTTGACGCTATTACATTGTAATTGTTGTGGAATTGACAATGATATGAACATACTGAATCCACCGCTTTCCGAGGTACCAAAACCAAGCGATAAATGGTGCTGTCCGTCATGTACATCTATCTACCCATCGTCAAAAGGCCAGCTGCCGCTCGAAGGGAAACGCGGGTAAATCCAAACATCGTCGTGTGCAAAATAACAAAATTATTCGCCAGCACCGTTGGGGTTGTGACAGTGTTGGTTTGTGACGGTTGTTGTGTTTTTGTAATCAACCCGTTGACCTTGCATCCTCCAGTATTATCAATCCCCAAAAGGGAGTGGGTTTTCCCTGTGGTCATTGAACGACAATGTTAGTGTTAATGTAGCACTGATTTTACAGTATTTTTTAGAGTAAAAGGTACGGCCACTTGCCAATATGACTCTTACACAGTCCACTTCTACTTGACTGTTCTCCACAACCATCAAACTTAAAAACCTTCTGTCTTCACAAAGTTCCTAGTTAATACTTGTGCTAAGACTATGTCAAGTTTCATGCAATTTGGAGCAATGCCGCAATTTCTAATAGAACGCACTGCCATCCAAAATCACTAAAAATGTATAGGTTCTTACAGAGATTTGTTGTTAAAGCCCGTGCAAGCTGCGCTTCAGATGTTTTTTTGATAAACCAGCAGCGGAAAATGCAATGTCCCTTAAAAGTTTCCTATGTACAGTGCCCTACAAATAAAACTCGTGATATTCATTCCCCCACTCACCAACAAAAAAAAATTCCCCAAACTTTGAACAACTGCCATGGCCACACCAGGCAACGCCACGCCGCAAAAACGCTCAGGGAAGCAGCTGAGTGAGGCGCAACAAGCCTCTATCATTGCCTTAGCAAGCAGTGGGGTGAAAGGTGTTCAGATCAGCAATCAGCTGCAGGTACCCGTGTCCACGGTCTACTCTGTAAAAAACTTCAAAAGGACCCTACGACACCAAAGCGACGCGGAAGGTCCAAGTCTCCTCAGGAACGCGACGTTCGGTCACTTGTGCGTTCCGTGAAAAAAAATCGACGAGCATCGCTTGTGGACATCACGAACGAAATGCCGACCAAAGTTCACTACAACACAGTCCGCACCACGCTGCACGCTGAGGGGCTCCACAGCCGTGTAGCCGTCAAGAAGCCCTTTTTGACGCTCAAGCACAAAGAGAAGAGGCTGGAGTTCGCCAAGGCGCATAAATACTGGACAGTTGATCAGTGGAAAAAGGTTTTATGGACGGATGAATCAACCTTCGAAATTGGGCTGAATTCACGCACTGTCCATGTCTGGCGAACAGCAGCCGAAAAGTACTCGCCAGCCTGCTTGACGCCATCCTTCAAGTCCGGGAGGACATCGGTGATGGTCTGGGGAGCCTTCGCCAATGACCAGAAGTCCCAGTTGGTCATCATGCCGCCGGGAAGACGCACCGCGGCCGATTTTGTTGAGATTGTTTATGACAAGGTTTTGCTCAACATTCTCGGCAAGGTTTCCGGCGGTATTTTGATGGAGGATGGAGCGCCAGTCCACCGCTCTAAAGCACCAAAAGAGTGGTGGGAATTGAGGCAGATCGAAAAGCTGATGTGGCCCGCAAACTCACCTGATCTCAACCCCATTGAGAACGTTTGGAAGCTGATGAAAGATGCTGTGCAGCGCCGCCGAAACATCCCAAAGAACGTTGAGCAGATGAAGTCAGCTCTACTTGAAGAATGGGAAGGGATTGACGCAAAAAAATTGGAAGCGTTAGTTGCCCAAATGCCAGAACGCATGGCCGCAGTCATCAAAGCAAAGGGCGGCCACACTCGTTGGTAGATACTCTATTTATCCACCAGTTGACAGGCGAGAAGAAAAAATTTCTGAGCATACTTGAAATGTCAATAGCTTTATACGTTATTAAGACTCTAGATGATGTTTACTTGGTAGTTGCTGTGCAATGGGCGTTGAAAGTGAAAAAATTGGGTCGGAAATGTTGGTGAAATCTCGAAATCACGAGTTTTATTTGTAGGGCACTGTACAGTACAGACCAGGGTTTGGGGGAATAAATACAATAGCATATTGTTTGGAGCTCTGAACCAGTATGAAAGCAATACGAAGCTATGTATTGAAGCTTGCCCGAGAAAGACCTCGCCATCCACGCGACGCTTCTTGTTGGCGCTGGAACACATCGCGATTGCCATAGCAACAGCCTTTGAATACCACTGCTCAGAGTTGTAGTATAATATAACATAGCTCGAGCCTAAGTGAAGTCATTGCACGTTTGTCACTGGTGAACTACCACCTGCCATGGAGAAGAGCCGCTCCGACGTCCATCGCAAGTACTTCCTCCGGGGCAAAATAAACACAACATATACACAAAATCCATCGTAATTGAATCAAATTACGTTTTAGAGAGCACGAATTGAATGCACATGGTCACCTCTTTCTGTTAATATTTTTTCTCATTGAATCTCATCCTAGGACCGACGCTATGTCGGAATGAATAGACACAGCGAGCGGCGGTCGACAAGAAAACTCCCTCCCTAGTCCAAGTGGCAATCATGACGGACTGAAAGCATCAAAATAAGTGTATCAGCAACAGTACTGTTAGAGGACGAAGTTTCTACTCCTCAAGAGTGCCATATCAAGCTTTTCGCAGTCCATAGTGGACCGAGCTTAATGCCGTTGTTTGGGCGGTAAATATCCCAGTTTTCAGCACTGGAAGCGCCTGAACGTGATGGATGTTCATTTTTCGCTGTTTGGATGCATTTGCTGTCGTTCAGCAATACTGTGGTGAAGCGACTTGTAAAATAATGCAAAGTACTTTCCAAAGGGCGCATTCTGATTGGCGGAAATACGGACCGAGGGCGCGGGCACCGGATAGTCGCCGCCGAGGAAGTCTACAAGCGGCCGGGCGGCGCCAGGCTGGAAATCAGGCTGGTGGACATGAAAAGGGGTGTGGATAGTCGAACAGGCTGGCTAAGCGGACGGTAAGGCCACGGATGTTGGACGGCCGAGGCGCGGATGGCGGACGGCCGAGGCGCGGATGGCGGACGGCCGAGGCGACGGATTGTTTGTAAGGAATGAGTGAAGGGAGCCTGAAGGAAGATGATTGTTCTAGTGGATGAAGGAGGCACCCGGATCGGATGAGAAGCCGCCAAGGAATTGCTAGCGCCAGCGGCCGAGGAGCGCGGATGGGTGGCTATCCGGCCGAGCCGGCCGGGTACAATGTACCATTTGGACTGGTACCAGGTAGGTTCGGTGTACCGGCCGGGTTGGTACCCTCTGGAGGATGTACCGGCCAGGCGGGTACACAAAGTCGGAGTTAGCCGGGCTACTTTGGGTAAGGCACATGACTGGACAGCCGTGTTATTTGGGGTAGGTTACACAAAGGGAGTATTGGATATAGGATAAATCAGTATACGTTTCGCTTTCTTAGACACAAGTCGCTTTATTGGTTCACGGCAGAGGGCTAACAAGGTCCCCTCTTGCTGTTATTGGTTTGCCCGGGGAAGGTTAAGTCAACCCACCGGAAGTCCCCTGACCGGGAGTCGCGGCGACTTCGTATACTCACCTCAAGTCGCCCGTGTTTTGAGCACGGTATTAAGTATTGGGAAGTGGTGACATTTTGGCCTTCTGTGGAAGAGTTTGGAGTTATATCTACCTTACGTACACATTTGGATTCGCCCTTCATTGTTATTGGTTTAGCTGGCCGATTGATTATTCTCGGTCCAGCCGGCACTATACAAACTTCAAGTGTCCTTTTGGTTTAGCTGGCCGATCGACTATTCTCGGCCCAGCCGGCACTATACAAAGTTCAAGTATATTACCCAACGAGCTCCCCGGTGACGATTTCCGCCCAGGAGCTACCCCTAGTCCTACACCTCATCTCCCTATTGGACGGATTTACACTTTTCGCCCTAGGTCCACCAGGAGAGCTAACCACCCAGTACTGACGGGTACACAAGGTGAGCTTTCAACATGCAACATCCGAGCAGTCACGATCAAGCGGATGGAAGTGACCGATCCAGCCGGCCGGAAGCCGGATCGGATCATGACTCGGATGGACGGAGTACCCCCTCCGATAGTCAGTCGTCTGGGACCCCCGTGGGTGTTCGCGTCTCAGGAAGATTTTCTGAGAGCGACTACACCACAATACTACGAGGCAAGTAGGTTACTACATCAAAACATATAAGCTAAGAAGATGTCCTAGCTGCTGTGGTCCGACCAATGTACTCTATTGAATTGTTTCTTGTTATTTTTTATAATTTCTCTAAGTTAAATGTGCTGTTTTCAATAGTTCGCCCGTTCTCTTCTGATTGTGAACCCCTATAGTGAATATTTGTATAAGATGATAATCTGATACTATCAATTTAGATTTGTTGCGCTTATTTTGGAAACCTGTATATTCCGTTCGTGCGTTTATTTTGCCCCGGAGGAAGAATAATGGGGAAGTAGTGAAGGCTGGTTGCCAGATAATGCCGCCTAGGCCAATGAAAGCGACGCAGACAGCTCATTCTCAGTGCGCGGCTGTACAGAGAGGAGTCGTTTAACCGCTGAGCGCTCTTCACGAGACAGTACCCGCTTGTCGCCATTCAGCAATTTTACGATAACATTTTCGAAATTAGAAAATTTCCCGAAAGGTGCGTCAGCCGCAAGATAGGACGCAGCATTCGGATAGTGGCGAATCACGCGATCGAACTAAAGTCATACTTCCAGAAGAGAAACTTCGTTCTCGTGCTGACGCTTATTGTTCACGCTCTCGAGATTTTGTAGGTCGCCGTAGAGGGTTCTGAGCTCGGAGTGCTCGCGAGTGCTGCTGATGGAGAGATGCCAAGCCGAGAAATCCATGCATTTGGTATGACTTGATGCCATGTCGCCCCTTAAATTTGGAGACCCGCGACATTGAGACTGTCGCAGTTTCGACAGCATCTGTAACAAGCTTGTTCGCCTTGTCCCGTCAACTGGAGCGTCGTCTGTGTCTCCAAGACGAGCTGATTAAACTGCTTCTCCATCACCGGAAACTCTCCGCTAGTGCCCGAGGCCAACGTCACCGACAATTCACCAATGAGATTTTACTCACGGTCGACCAACCGCCAGGGGATTTAAACTGACCTATGGCCAAACGGCACAGCTCAGCTTGCATCAGCGTCGGAGACACGGTGGTGGGCCCTGTTTTTTTTTTTGCGCGATCGAAAGGTGGGGCTCGCTTCGTCATCTGGGTGGCGTCGATAGTGAATCTTTCTTGGGTAGGTAGATATGGACCGCACACTTATGTTCTTGTGCTCGATAAGTGGACTGCTCTTGTTTTTTCAGTCTGTGATTGTTCGTCCATAGATTGTGACTTTTTTTGTTTTATGCTGTGAGTCACACAACTATGAGTTGTCCGGAAATTCTCAATACCCGTAACAATAAATGTCCGTAAAACGTTTGCAGTAATTTATTGACTTGGTAGGAGGGTGCTGATGTCAAGTCAACGGAGAAGGAAAGCAGCAAGACGACGGCATCACCGCCGAAGTCGAAAGCGACGGAAACCAAGGACAACGCAAACAAGTCGAAAAACAAGTGAAGATGAAGAGATGAGCCCACTGGACAGTGCAAAAAGTGCCGATATAGGGTCATGAATTTGCTACATTAGGAGGTGTGACTGTAGCGAAACCCAACAAGCACAGGCGACAAGTGAACTGGCTGTCTGCAGAAGCGAGATAACGGGACATGGGGCGAACAATTTCGGAGTATGTAAGAGATTCCAAAATGACTAAATGCTATAGATCGGTGTCCAGAGAGGAAGGAGTCTGGACCAGAGAGCTCTCCGAGCCACAAGTGTCTCGGTTATCCCAGATCTATCAGCATATACATATGTAGGTGTCATGAAAATTTGAAACGTCATCTATGGGGGAGGTGAGATACGGTACTACTTGAACTTTTATGAAGCCACTACTATAGTCCGTCCTATACAATGACTGAGTATATGCCAAAGGTACACGAAGACGCTGTTGTTCTCTCTTTAGCTTATGAAGCGGTATTTTGGTGGTGAAATTTCTAGCTACAGTGGGAACGAAAGAAGTCGAACTTGCGAGGTTAAGGATGCTGAACGAAGTAAAAGAGCTTAGCAAAGCTTTGGTTCATTTTAGCCGAGCTCGATTCATTCTCTCCATGATTAAGCTGAGTGTAAACATCCTGCAATATGTAACGTTTGCTCTCGACCAATGCGTCACCGATGACGACCGAGTTCAAGTCTTAAAGAAGCTCGAGAGTCGGCAGTAAGGTGATTTTTTGCTGATAAACGTAGTGGCGAAGTGCAGTTTTTGTACTTTCAGTTACAATGTACTTTCAGTTTTTGTAT
>MIQA02020299.1:0-15627 GCA_001887855.2 Sclerospora graminicola
AGTAGTTGTCGAATATTGTAGGCATTTTAGCGAACAAATCGCTCAACGTAGGTGATAAGGCCACCTATACGACACAACAAAGTTTTAAATATTTGTCACGATACGAAGGATTAAATGAAATGCAACAATGTCGTACCCAACGCTGTTGTTGCAGCTAAGTAGTAGTTGTCGAATATCGTAGTAGTTGTCGAATATTGTCGGCATTTTAGCGAACAAATCGCTCAACGTAGGTGATAAGGCCACCTACACGACACAACAAAGTTTTAAATATTTGTCACGATACGAAGGATTAAATGAAATGCAACAATGCCTACCCAACGCTGTTGTTGCAGCTAAGTCGTAGTTGTCGAATATTGTAGGCATTTTAGCGAGCAAATCGCTCAACGTAGGTGATAAGGCCACCTACACGACACAACAAAGTTTTAAATATTTGTCACGATACGAAGGATTAAATGCAATGCAACAATGCGTACCCAACGCTGTTGTTGCAGCTTAAACAGTCAGTACTGTGCCATCAGTAGTTGCATAAAAGTTCGTTGTCTGGTAATATATGAGATTCAGTATAGGTAAATGACTGCCTCATTTTAAAGTTGCGAATGCCATCAAAAAGACAGCTTGAGGTATGAGGTAAAATATCCTCGTTTTTAGCAGTCTGGTCATATCCATGATGATTGTTGGCATCCGCGTCTGCAACAATCGCGAATAGAAGTCGATGCCACGTGGTATCCCCGCTTGGTCAATACCGTACTGTGACTCGTACTATCGCCCAGTCCATGAAGGATATGGCGGCTACACTACAGAAAAAAACGACGAGTTAGCTCACTGAGCGCATGGTATTCCTTCCAATGTCAAGCACGGTCATTTGTGTGGGAATGTCGTGTCGACTGGTATAATAGATCTTGAATTATTCGTCGTCAGAAAGAAATTCAATCAGATCCGTGGCTTGAATATCTGGCAACTCTCGACGACTATTAAGGAAACTCCCTGGTATTGGTACACCATTTTCACTACGACTGTCCTACTTTCAATATTGCCGTCTATGTCGCTCCAACTATCAAAGCCTGAGTATTCCGATAAAAGACTACTTAACAACGTGATCGAACTGATGGACTGGAGACAGTTTCGATAGTTCGTTTAGTTGGAGCTGTCTTTTCACTGACGACCTCTTCTGTGTGTTCTACAATTAAATCCGATTATTCCATTGTTTCATCGGCACTATTGCGGAGGTTCGCACGTTCTGTAATAAGCATGTCTTTGTTGATACAATCAAAGCACGTACGTACTGTGATTTACAGGGTTGGCGTGACCCCCACGCGTCGTCGACGGTACAAACACACAATTTCACCTCAAGAACGACAGTGACGCTAGAGTGGAAAGGTCGAAAAAAAATTCATCAGCCGCTTAGTCTTTCGAGGTTTGCCAGGGACGGGCGTTGCAGGTCATGGCACAAATCTTGCATGGTAGGTGGTCAAACAAAGGCAAAAATGACAGAGAAACTGGTTAAGCGAAGGGTGTCCTGTCATTTATTGATGAACTTATAGATGTCTGCAGCTGCGATTAGCCACTGCACAGCCGACTTCCGCTTCTGAATTCTTAACGCCACAGGAAGTGAAATAAGTCCCACTCCACCTGCACCTTTTGGAGTGAAAAACAATTGAGGAGAAATCTTGTGTTTGCAATACTCCAGTGCTGTCTTCTAATTCCAGATAAAGCTCTTCTGCATGAGTATCAATTGAGATAGAACCTTTGGTGATGGCTGAAAAATGTTAGCCGTGAATAATATCCCCGGCAAAGCAATCGCATTGAACTATTGGACTCTCTCCACTAGTGCTGTTCCGCATTGTGTGGCGGTTACCAGACGTCGTTGTATACACCGTATTCAAAAAGCCCCAATTTACAGTATTCAAGTCAGTCCAAGCAACTTGGTATCCTAGATAACGCAGTCTCTTCACGTTGAACTACCGAAAACTCGTGCCAGGTCTTGGGTATTTGCTGGGCATTTAAAAATAAAAAAATACTTTTCCTTGGTTGAACCATAAGCCCGGATAACTCTCCAAATCTTGTCACAATGTGCAAGATTACTGTCACATCTTTGGCTCGTCTCACGAAAACTGTAGATTCGTCCACAAATGCCGAGAAACGATGTTCCAAAATTGTTTTGGCTTTTATTGGTCGAATCCCATCATACGATGATATTTATTTAATCGCGAGAGCTAATGGTTCGACCGCGAAATAAACAAGAGGGTGCCAAAAGGCAACCCTTGTCTAATTCCTGATGTTGCTGATATCGGTATTGAATAAGCGTTATTGACGTAAAATTCCGCCGTAATTCCTTCATCCAAAATGTTCATCAGCTCGACAAAACGGGAAGAAAATCCAAAAAGCGTCAAAAGGTAAATTAAATAACGTCGATCAAAAGTATCATATGCTTTGGCGAAGTTGAGAAATAATATTCCAACACTTTCCTCCGTCGGGACCTGAACTTCAGTTCGGAATTTCGACAATGTTACCATCAACAAAGTTACGGCCTTCTCCATGCGTCTTCCACAGACAAACCCTTGTTTTGTGTCGCCAATGAGATTTCCCAAGAAGGTCTGCAGCCTTTTCGCTAATATTTTTGCAAAAATCTTATATCCAGAAGACAATAACGAGATTGGTCGGTAATCTAGTGTCTCCTTCGAGTCGCCTTCCTTGCGCAACGGTGTGAAAGTTGCTTTTATGAAAGATCTACTCGGGTTATCTCCATGAATGATTCCATTGTAAATTATCAGCAGAGGATCCACTAAAATCGATGCATAGTCTTTATAAAAGTCATTGCTCAATTGGTCCGGTTCTGGTGCTTTATGTCGATCCAGTCCTCTTATTGCTGACACAAATTCTGGTTCCGTAATGTCTGCCCGGAGAATTCCATTTTGTGTGTTTGTGACCCGTCGATGTTGAGGAATCGTCACAAATCGTTGAATTGCTTCAAATAAACTGTCCTCATCCACTATCTTGTGTGTATATCCAATTATATTCTTAAAAAAAAAGGAAAGCGCAAACCGGTCCGGAATAGTCTTGACTTGGTCAAAAACTATCCCATTCCCCGACGCAATTGCTGTGACGGAATGATCACGTTCCCTAATTGCAGTCTGTTTGAATAACCAACGAATATCGTTCCCGGATCGATGTAGCCGTAGACCTTTCTTCTTCAAACGATCATTCTTGACATCTTGGGCGACAGCAGATACCAAATGCACTCGAGTAATAGCGTTATCACAGACCCAGCGTTGTAGTTGACGTACCCTGTGCTTTCTTCTTCGGGCCACTCTTTTCGAGGCTTGGTGTAGAATATTACTGCACTCATCCACTAAGTTATCTCACACCATAACGGTAACCACTCCTCCGAAGATTCTCTTAAATTTAGCCAATAGAAATTGTTGAATTACTTCACTGAATGACTCTGAAGGGGTACGTTGGAACTCGGGTCCTCCGCGTGTCCCGTGATTGGGTAGGATCTTTCAAATGTAGGGTAACCTGTTCATGGTCGGAAAAGGAGACCGATTGACTTCCACTCAACGTACCCAGGATATCGTTCCAATGAAATGTAGAAGCGATCAAGGCGACTTGCTTGTCGACCCCGCCAAAACGTGAAATGTTCTGTGGGGTCTAAAGAGACATCCCCAAGTGGCGAACTGAGCAAAAGTCGTGCATCAATCAACTTTAAATCTTTAACCAATCGTATTAGGGCTGCACTTTCCGGTTTAATGCTCCTACGTCCACCGTATCTGTCCAGTGCCGGGGCGTCTACACGGTTAAAGTCTCCGGCAACCACAAAATCCATCCGACAAGTTTGTAATATAATGACCATAAACGTTCACCACTAGAAAGTCGTTCCATTGGACCACCAAAAATCTGTTTGTCCGTCTACTAGAAAAAAGGTGTAACATGACTCATGATGTCTGGCCTGACTAGTATGGCCACTCCACCTTGCTTCTTCTCATATATACTCCAGTAAGATAATCTGTCACTATCAGCTTCACGTCCCCACAACCGAGCCCACAACTTACTCACATACCTTGATCTGTTTGAGTGATGTGCGTCTCCTGCAAAATTATTAGATGGGTTTGATAATATAGCTTACTTTCCGCCAACTCTCAAACCTTTCCGTAATATCTGCCCTTTAAGCCCCGAACGTTCTGTGTGCAAATCCGTAAGCCATCATGTCCATCCGTGTAGCGTCTTTTGCGGAAGTGTACTCCAGATCTTTTAACAATAATTTTGAGTATGAATCAAATTTGGTGATTTTGAAGTAGGTGTGATCCAGGTTGGCCTTGCCGTCCGGGCTGTCGATGCCCTTAGTAACAACGTGGATCATGCTGCCGATGCTGCTTCCTTTCTATACCATGCAATGTTACCTGTGACAGCACCTTTCCTGAAAAAATGAAAGATGCCATCTCTCCCCACGCGTTTCGAACCCACTCTCTAGGGCTCATGCTTTCACTGCGTCGATGGGAAGTTTTGCAACTGCTTGAAAATGTCGTTGTAACAGCAAGAATTGAATCAGTGGGTTAATGATTTTCACCAATCAAGACCTTTTTTTAAAACTATTTTCCAAATGCGAAAGAAACATTTGGTATACGGTACATGATGTACTTCTCGAAGTACCGTATACCGTACATACATGTATCTTTTTATGATTTTTAAATCGTTATTATGTGTTCTAGACGAAATTTCCGTGCTTGATTGATTCAATCGCGCAACCTTAACCCTATAAAAACCGCGCAAATCATGTTATTAATAGTTTATCAGTAATAGAGGTGGTGCGGGTTATGGGTGTGGGGATTTAGGTTTGGGGTGTAGGGCTTAGGGTCTAGGTGATGTCATCTGATTGGAAATAAGTGAAATAATTGACTTGTTTTGACAAATCACCATTCTGGTTTGGTTTGGGCGGTTTTAAATCTCAGGCCCAAATCACGCAGGATCGGCAAATTTGAACGGAATCGAGAATAAAAACAATGTTTTTACCAATCAAGGATTGAGAAATACCGCAAAATACGGATAGATGCAACATGCGCTAGCCAATTTATTACTAAACATTATTAGCCAATTAATTTTCCGCAATCAATTCTTTTAATTCCGATGAGGCTGTAGAAAACTGCATAATTTACAGAACACGATTGTTGCTATCTGACCCAACCTCTTCGCAAGTTAATAGGTATTATTACACTAAGTAATCGCGGCTTTGCGCGTTCGTCTGTTGCCCTTCTCGTAAGTAGAAGCATTTTTTATCGGTGAATTGCAAGGTCTGATCATGAAAACCGGTGAAATAGCTAAAGCCTTCCGTGTCGCTCCTCTGCTCTTCGACCAAAATGTTGTAACTAACCTCTCTCGCTCCAGCGATGCGGCTGACGACGAACCAAAACAACGGACTTCCGTTCACGCGCGGCGAGTATCTTCAGACAATTGACATGAACCAGCAGCACTACTTAAAAGAGTGTTTGAAAATGTCCCAGCTTCTCGTGACGGCTGACTTACATCATTCGAAGAAACCCGTGTCGATTATTGGTATGCGTGAACGAATTTTACGGGTAATGCGTTGTCATTGTAAAAATTCAAGTCGTGGCAGGAGCTTGTTCGTGACGCTCTCTCAGCGTGTGCTAACCGATCCGCTTTACGTGCGTATGCACGACGGTCAATCGGGTATTTTCGACAAGATCATTGCAATGCCTCATGTTGGTGTCTCAAAAGCTAGTAAAGGCATTAACTTGTTGGAATATGTGTTTTTTTTTTGTTTCAACTCCACACTTCAAGGAGGTGTGGTGACGCACGTAGGGTTTATGCAGTGTGGTAAAGTCGTGATGTCGCTCTGTCACAAATTTCCATGTTCGAGGGTAAGCTGGTTAATGGTGATGGAGAAACCTCTCTCGCCAGTGAATCTCACCTTTTCCCGGTCAAAGTTGGACTAGTTTCGAACCAAAGTTGGATTTTTAGGTTTTGGAAAAATGAGGTTTCATGCAATGTCGGATTCCTTAACAAGCAAAGTTGGACTGTTTTCGTACTTTGGGGTGACATAACTGTGCACAACATTTCTACACGGTGCAAAATGGTGGGAAAAAGCCAAGCATATGGAGGATATGCGTCTTGGTGAATAAGTCTATGTAATCAATATAGGTACTCGTGTTTTAAACAGTTTTTTTTATTAATAACGTCCGTTACTTTATCCATACCAATACTTCGAATCTTTTGAATGTGTTGAAGGAAGCTTACGGCATGGAGTCGTCGGGCCGCTTGATAATAACCGTCTTGTTCTCGACATTATTACGGAGGGCCAGTTCGCCCTGTTCACGACCGATGCCCGAGTTTTTAAACCCACCAAAAGGTGTCTTGGGCTCAATCACTGCATAACAATTGACATAAACTGTGCCCGCGCGCACACCGTTGGAAATCTTGATCGCATTGTCCACGTTGGACGTCACGACGCCAGCGCCTAGTCCGAATTCTGAATTGTTTGCGCGCTCAATCACTTCATCAATAGTCTTGAACTTGAAAATTGACATGACGGGGCCAAAGATCTCGTTCCGAGCAATAGCCATGTCGTCCGTCACGTCGGCAAATACTGTAGGCTCGATAAAAGAGCCCTTCGTTCCCCAGCGTTTGCCACCGCACACGAGGCGGGCGCCCTCCTTCTTACCCAAGTCAATATAGCCCATAATCTTGTCCACGTGCGTGGGGCTAATTTGTGCACCTTGCTGAGTCAATTCGTCAGTCGGATCACCAATTTTCGTAGACTGTGCTGCCTCAGCGGAGCGACGCACAAACTCATCGTAGATTCCTTCTTGTACATACACGCGGCTACCGGCAATACACACCTGGCCGGCATTCATGTAGGAACCGAATTGGGACTGTTGGATGGCTTCGTCAATGTTGGCGTCATCGAGAATGATATTGGCAAATTTACCGCCGAGCTCGAGCGTCACACGTTTCAAGCCATTGTTGTGTGCAGAACGCATGCGGCGTGAGCTGCATCCACAGCGGCATCAATATCAGCGGAAGTGGCCTCTGCGATCGCCGCCATTTTTTCCTCCGTAGCAGGGTTGAACGTGTCAAACGTCGCCCCGTTCGATGATGGCAAGAATTTGTTGTTAATGAACAACTTCACCTGTTTGATAGGCACCTCCACCGAGAAGTGTCGCGACAGCAAACTAGCTGAAGCAGCTTTGCCAGCAATTGAGCTGCGGGCGATGGCATTGCGCAGGAGATGGCGTTGCAATTGTAGAGACGCGTAGCGTTTAGAAATGTTGTGCACAGTTATGTCACCCCAAAGTACGAAAACAGTCCAACTTTGCTTGTTAAGGAATCCGACATTGCATGAAACCTCATTTTTCCAAAACCTAAAAATCCAACTTTGGTTCGAAACTAGTCCAACTTTGACCGGGAAAAGGTGTAGACGAAATTTCCGTGCTTGATTGATTCAATCGCGCAACCTTAACCCTATAAAAACCGCGCAAATCATGTTATTAATAGTTTATCAGTAATAGAGGTGGTGCGGGTTATGGGTGTGGGGATTTAGGTTTGGGGTGTAGGGCTTAGGGTCTAGGTGATGTCATCTGATTGGAAATAAGTGAAATAATTGACTTGTTTTGACAAATCACCATTCTGGTTTGGTTTGGGCGGTTTTAAATCTCAGGCCCAAATCACGCAGGATCGGCAAATTTGAACGGAATCGAGAATAAAAACAATGTTTTTACCAATCAAGGATTGAGAAATACCGCAAAATACGGATAGATGCAACATGCGCTAGCCAATTTATTATTGAACATTATTAGCCAATTAATTTTCCGCAATCAATTCTTTTAATTCCGATGAGGCTGTAGACTAGGGAAAAAAACTGCATAATCTACAAAACACGATTGTTGCTATCTGACCCAACCTCTTCGCAAGTTAATAGGTATTATTACACTAAGTAATCGCGTCTCTGCGCGTTCGTCTGTTGCCCTTCTCGTAAGTAGAAGCATTTTTTTATCGGTGGATTGCAAGGTCAGATCATGAAAACCGGTGAAATGGCTAAAGCCTTCCGTGTCGCTCCTCTGCTCTTCGACCAAAATGTTGTAACTAACCTCTCTCGCTCCAGCGATGCGGCTGACGACGAACCAAAACAACGGACTTCCGTTCACGCGCGGCGAGTATCTTCAGACAATTGACATGAACCAGCAGCACTACTTAAAAGAGTGTTTGAAAATGTCCCAGCTTCTCGTGACGGCTGACTTACATCATTCGAAGAAACCCGTGTCGATTATTGGTATGCGTGAACGAATTTTACGGGTAATGCGTTGTCATTGTAAAAATTCAAGTCGTGGCAGGAGCTTGTTCGTGACGCTCTCTCAGCGTGTGCTAACCGATCCGCTTTACGTGCGTATGCACGACGGTCAATCGGGTATTTTCGACAAGATCATTGCAATGCCTCATGTTGGTGTCTCAAAAGCTAGTAAAGGCATTAACTTGTTGGAATATGTGTTTTTTTTTGTTTCAACTCCACACTTCAAGGAGGTGTGGTGACGCACGTAGGGTTTATGCAGTGTGGTAAAGTCGTGATGTCGCTCTGTCACAAATTTCCATGTTCGAGGGTAAGCTGGTTAATGGTGATGGAGAAACCTCTCTCGCCAGTGAATCTCATCTTATGGGTCAGTTTATGGATTTCTTCCGACTGAATTCCATGTACTACTCGCACACTGGTTTCTATTTCGCAACGTGGATGACGATTGTCATGACGTTCGTGTACATGTACTGTAAGGTGTACCTGGCTCTTGCTGGTTGTCAGCAGGAGATTGTGTACGATATGAACTGGACGGCTGTAATTATCGACAACATTGCAAATAACTTCGATGAGCGCGTGTTTAAGGCCGTGCTCAATACGCGATTCTACATCCAAGCTGTTTTTTTCTCATGTTTCCGCTCATGTGTGTGTACTTTGGTGAAGACGTGGTATGACGCGATGTATTGATGCACTCATCACACTTGGTCCTGCTTTCTTTGTGCTCCAAGTTGGAACGACGATGCATGACTTTGATATTGTGCATGGTGGTGCCAAATACCAGGCAACGGGTCGTGGGTTTAATGTTTCACGGGAAACATTAGTGTTACTCTATAAAGCGTACGCAAGTTCCCATTATCGAAATGCATGGAAGCTCATGGGCTTGTGGCTCGTGTACGGTGTCTTTGATAATTCTACATTTGTCACTGGTGCGTCTACCAACGACAATACTTTTGCGTCCGATTACTGTAATAACGCCTCAGGCATACGGTTTGTTTATTGTGTTCGTCTTTCAATTTGAACTGTAAGATAGCCGGTGCAAAAGCTAGAAAAGTACCCTGTTTTGAGATTTGATAATATTGTTAACATCTTTTCTAAAATGTTTTTTTATCTCTTTGACCAATCAGAGCTTATTTCAACGATGCGGAAAGATACAACACCCCACAGTTTTTTGTATGAAGGTTCTATAATTTGGTTGAATACGTCACATTATACTTTAGAATCCAACCAACTTGGTTGGCCTCGGGATCGAACCCGGGACCTCCCGGTCCCGAAGAGAGCAGTGTACCACTCAACCACGATCGGGTCTAAGGTTCAATATTTTGGTGTTGTGGCTATCCGTATTTTGCGGTAAGAGTGTAACTTACTTTATTTTACAAAGTATTTTTACCGGTATTACGGCAGGCAGTATCCGCGCCAATTTGAAAATTTTGTTAATTTGATTCCGCCAATCAGCGGCTTTGGCGCGTCAACAGGTGCATTTTTTGGCTCGCACAAATAAAATGGCTGCTCACGAGTTAATGAGTCCGGTACGTCGCAAGACGCCACATACACCTGGACACGTTGGAATCGCTAGTATCCAACCAAGTCCGAACCGCACAGAAGCTGCAGCGGCCATGATGCATTTGTTTACAAGCAGCAATAGTCAAGAGCGTACTACATCGAGTCTGGCTTTGAAGTCCCTTAAATCAAAACGGCGAAGAGCTCCAAAGAAAGTGGGGACATCAGCAAAAAGACAGCTCAAAACAGCTTGGATGGATTCGGATGTAGCTATAATGGGAAAACCTCCGATGAAACTTGATACAGTTCGAAGTAGCACAACACATGAGACAGGTGTCAAGACTGGAGACTGGAGAATGGATCAAGAAGATCAAGTCAAATTTTTCCCTTTTCGAGAATATAACCGGAAAGAAAAGTCACTTGGACTGCTTTGTGAAAAGTACGTACAGAGGTGTAATCGATTGTTACTGTACTGACTGTGATGTTCTCATACTTGACACGGCTGAAAGCTAGCTTTTTAAAACTTTGCCAGGATGATGAAATTTCGGAAATTTGTCTGGATCGAGCAGCGACTAAACTCGGCGTGGAGAGAAGAAGGATCTACGATATTGTAAATATTTTAGAAAGTATTCATCTTGTGAGTCGTAAAAGCAAGAATTTGTACAACTGGCACGGACTAATATCGCTCCCCGCATCCATTACCGCGATGAAGGTACGTAAATAGCTTGACGATCTGTTACACTCTTTCCACGAAATTAACTTTTTGCTTAATCTAGGAACGGTATACCGAGTCTTCACGAATTGGTTCCAATGGAACCGACTGTTCATCTAAAAGTACGTTTTTTTATCGTAAGAAATTAGGTAGGGTGAGGTCCAACTTACAGTATCATACAAATTGGGTACAGATGATCGACGGAAAGGCAAGTCATTATCGAAATTGAGTCAAATGTTTGTCCAGCTCTTTCTAGAAAAGGTGCGTAACGTTCATATGAAGGTTAACAAACACACTTATGACTAACACCTCCACCAACCGACTATTTAAGGAAAACTGCATCATTCCGCTTGACCAAGCTGCTAAACAGCTCATTCAAATGGAAGACAGCGAAAATGAAGAAGATCGACTATTAAAAAGTACGTACAATCGCTCTTTAATTCTGGCGTTTTCGTCTTCTTTCCTCACATTTATCCGACAACAGCAAAAATTCGTCGACTGTATGATGTGGCGAATGTCCTAGTAAGCGTCGGGCTGATCGAAAAGTTGCAGCTTTCAAACTCTCGAAAACCTGTTTTTCGATGGAAATCTCATGATATGGCATCGAATCCTACACGTTCAGCTAGTCTGTCTACGTGCACCTTGGACGATGATGAAAGCGACCCTTCCGAGCTTGTCTCCCACATCAAGCTCGACGTCAGCGCTAATGCTCGTCACGTTGACGCCTTGAAATCTTCCGAGTCGTTCGATAGCGACATGTTTGACGATAGTGGCTGCTCTCAATCCGATGCTAGTAGCTCTAGGTCAAAGCGGACGCAATACGATCGAGACGAAAGTGATGTCAGCATGTCGGACAGCGAGTTGACCAAACGCAGCCGGTTAGGGACAAGAATTGATACATCCTCACTTCCAGCAACGGGGGGAACAAACGGCGGTTGTTTGCTTCGAATGGATGCTAACAATGAGCCCATTCACCCCCAAGTCGTGCTACATAAACAGCAAGAACAAGTGAAGCTCTACATGCAACAGTACATTCGTGAGTACGTTGATTACTTGGCCGCCCGCGAGAAACTTTCGATCCACATTGGAGAAGTACATGAAGCAGAAACAAGCGAGTCAAACGCTTCTTCGACTCTCAAAACCACCATTTCCAAAGACATTCACGACACCCCAGTGACACTTCCATCTCTTGCTGGAGACATTCAAGACTTGCTCTTGTCGGAAAGCCCGCAATCAGTGGCCGATCTCGTTGCAGCTCGTGTTTTGAGTGTTTCCCATCTGGCGTCTTCAGTTGATGGCAAGACAGAAGTTGACGTACAACCACGACCTTTATTCCTCAGTGCTGGCAAAAATCAAGCGACGACTGTCCCAAAAGCTCCATCCAGCGTAAGCACGAACGCAACAAAGGTGGAGGCCACCTTTTCAAATGACGAAAACAAACGGTACAATGCACGCATCTTAGCTCCTCGAACGCATTCACGGTAGCAGAAATACTTCAACACTGGATCAGTCAATTGTGAATTTTATTGTATCAAAATGTATTAGTATTTCTTTTGCCTGTAAACGTGATCTTTTGTTTTGCTAAGCTTCAGTAGTAGCTGGGTTTCTACTATACCTTTTGACGAAGATTTCGGGTTTGAGTCACTTTTTGCAAAAATGTATTCCCATAGTTTTTTAAGTGTGGTCGGAGGATTGGTGTGTACCACACTAACTTTCCCTAGCCGCACATCACAGTATTCTCTAAAATCATGACCCCTTTACGACGCGTCACCGCGTGTGTCCGTCATGCGAGTACAGTGGGTGCCGCATTAAGTGAAGCTGTGCAACGTTTGCCGCACAAAGAGGCGTTACGAAGTGTGAAGCAAGATGTGCGGTGGAGTTTTAAGGAACTGGATGCTAAAGTGGATGAATTGGCAAATGGATTTCTTGATCTGCAGTTTCAAGCTGGGGATGTTGTGGCCTTATGGCTTCCAAATAATGTTGAAAGCATTGTAACGCAACTGGCAGCAGCCCGTGCAGGCCTTACGCTTGCTTTGATTGAGCCAGAGGTGTCACAAGCTGAGGAGCTGGCGTTTATTCTGAAAGACAGTAAGGCCAGTGGTCTTGTATTTGAACCAAAGATGGCTGGACGGAATCAAACGGACATTGTGCAGCGTTTTCTCCCAGAACTAGCTACTTGTAAGAGACACGATCATGATGCTGTTTTTTGACAGAAGTGAAGACAAAAACTTCATTTACTGACGTCTATTGTTTGTTTATGACGTAGTTCGAGAACGGATGGAGGTGTTTCGTCCAAAAAAATTTCGTCATTTGCATAGTGTCATTACTACAAGCTGGGAGCATGTGGAAGGGATGATCAACTTGAGTGGAATGATGGTGAATAGTCCGGAACCGTATGCCATGCGAGCTGTGAACAAGATTCTGAATGATAAGACACCTCTTGCTGTCACATACTCGAGTAAGTGACTGTCAAATTGGGAGTAATTTTCCATTTTTTTATTGTTGATTGATGCCTGTAGAGGTGGAAGGTGAGAACCCCAAGAAGAGCGCGGTTTTCACGCATGGAGATCTACTGAAGCGTGCGGAGACGCTGGCAAACAGGTTTGCGCTTAAAGTTTGAATTGTTTATGCGCTACATGGATGAACTTTTGCTTATGATTCTTTTATGGCCTCTCTGACACGCGAAGCTTAAAGTTGACTCCGACGGACAAGGTTTTGCTCACTGGTGAAAAGATTGGTCTATCTCTTGGCCCTTTAGCTGCCATCAGTCAGAGCTCACAGATAGTGCTGCCTTCGAACGAGTTTCAGGACGAGGCTGTGCTGCAGGCAATGAAAATGGAGCACTGCAGTGTTGTAGGCAGCGGATTTGAGAATTTTAAGCGTGTGTAAGAGGAGGCGCACCAATCATCACCGTTTATGCTCAAAGCGTATCACTCACTGGCGAAGGATCACTAAGTAGACAAAAGTGCTTACTCCTTTCACTTCCATTTGTTTCATGTTAACTGAATCATTGTTCACCTCAAACGCCACCGCATTGATTTGCGCCATACAATATTATGCATGAACTCAGTCACCTACTATTCAGAGCTAAAACTTTACACATCAGCTTTTACGCAAATCGTAAAAGCTATATTATTTAGGAATAATCCTAGTGATCCGAAATTAAGTTCGAGTCATCCTGATCCAGACCATTGCGCGTCCTCTCATACAGAGACACGCGGAGATAACCTAAGCTAGCCTATGGTCAGACACGCTTCTACGTGTTAAACTTGTTTCACACTTCGAACCCCATGTCACGCATACAAAAGGTTAGTGTTTTGCACATAACTTTGGTATTTTGCACATAATTTTGGGTAGCCGACTGTGACTTTTACAGGCGACCACAGCAATTTTGACAGGGTTTGGTAGTACCGTGGAAACATTTTGACATGCATTTACGGTACTGTATTTTGCTATTTAGTCCAAATTGGCATTTCATCGGTTTGAAGCTAGCTAGTACTCTCACTTCCGACACCGTGGAAAATCTATTACCTTTTTCACATTTATATCAAACGTAATATTCTATTTAAACAGGTACGCGTGTTTTATCATTCTCCTAGTCCAACTTGACGGCTACAAGTACCAGCCAAATCGCTTCACTATTTGGATTGGCACTAAATACTTGACGTAAAATAAATCGCTTCATTATTTGAATTGGCACTAAATGCTTGACGTAAAATTAATCGGGCATTTTTGATGGAGCCGTTCGTCCAAACCTCCTTAGCAGCCATTAGCCACATAATTTCAGCGTTAGGGCAACACGTGACATCCTTTTGCAGCAGTTGTTCAACAGGATCTGGACTCTTTCCCTCCTGCACTATCTTTTCTAAGGCGATAGCTCGTAGCCAAATGGATTTTTTGCCAGGAAAAGTATTTAACGCAGCCGCATAAATGGTCTTGGCAGTCAGCAGTGCGCCACGATTAATGCTGTTTCAGCATCGTTCACCCACGTACGCGTTCGATCTTCAGGATCGACACCAACATCCAAACTAGCACGAATAGTCGCCGCGCACGTTAATGGCGCATCGGCTTGCTCACACGCTTCGGCTTCTTTCAGCCACCTGATGTTTTTGTAGTGACTTTAGCGCCAACTGAATAATGCGATCAATCATTTCTAAGTTTTTTTCTTGCGCTTCTTCTAAGCTTGTCATTCCATTCATTGTATCAATTTCATTTGCTGGTGTAACTGTTCCACTGACACTTATTGTCTGAGCTGCATTTTTGCCCAGCAGATTATCAGGCACGCGTGCAAACATTTCGTTGCGTTTCTGCAATGCTGTATTGGTTTTGTATTTTAGTGAAAAGTCACCAATGTCTGGAATCATTTCCCACTCAGCATCCGACATTTTGCAGCGAGCTTTTGAGATCTGCAAATTGGTCACTGATTTTCGGCATTTCCTTACGTGCTTTATTCAGTTCTTTCAATTGCAGTAGCTCCCGTCGCCGTTTTCGTCGTGAGTCCATACGCTCATCTACTTTTTCGTAAAATATCTTCCACTTCCTTGTCGTTCTCATCGTATGGCGTGTCTTGAAACAGACCACAACTCGAATAGCCTGAAAATTCGTCGTAGTTGGTTTCACTATAATCGCCAAAGTCTTCGTTCTCGTCCTTTTCACGTCCAAATCCACCCATGCCAGCAGTACCTGACCCGCGTCCAGCACTCAATCTGGCCCTGATCCTGGCATCTCCACGCCACGTCCACGACCAGCAGGAGGGAGGAACGACGCATCCTGTGTCCCGTCCTGTGGCATCGGCGCACGCGCAGGACTAATGTCCGAGCGCGTCGTAAGCCCTACGGCACCACGACCCAAACCTGGTACATAGTTCGCTTATGCGCCTGAAGCGTATGTGTTACGAACACACCGACCTAGCCAATCTTGTCTCACAAACGGTATGCGAGGCGAAGCAGACAGCCGATCTTACGGCACTCGCTCAAGGAGACACCCCACCAATGCTGCCATGTCTGAACTTCGGCAACAGGTGACAATTTGTATGTAATACAAAAGACATGCTTGTTGATTGATAAATCCTCTAAATATTTTGAAAATTAATATTTTTTGTAAAACGATGGTTAGGGGGGTG
>MIQA02020300.1:0-29876 GCA_001887855.2 Sclerospora graminicola
TTCGAACGAAAGTTGGATTTTTAGGTTTTGGAAAAATGAGGTTTCATGCAATGTCGGATTCCTTAACAAGCAAAGTTGGACTGTTTTCGTACTTTGGGGTGACATAACTGTGCACAACATTTCTACACGGTGCAAAATGGTGGGAAAAAGCCAAGCATATGGAGGATATGCGTCTTGGTGAATAAGTCTATGTAATCAATATAGGTACTCGTGTTTTAAACAGTTTTTTTTATTAATAACGTCCGTTACTTTATCCATACCAATACTTCGAATCTTTTGAATGTGTTGAAGGAAGCTTACGGCATGGAGTCGTCGGGCCGCTTGATAATAACCGTCTTGTTCTCGACATTATTACGGAGGGCCAGTTCGCCCTGTTCACGACCGATGCCCGAGTTTTTAAACCCACCAAAAGGTGTCTTGGGCTCAATCACTGCATAACAATTGACATAAACTGTGCCCGCGCGCACACCGTTGGAAATCTTGATCGCATTGTCCACGTTGGACGTCACGACGCCAGCGCCTAGTCCGAATTCTGAATTGTTTGCGCGCTCAATCACTTCATCAATAGTCTTGAACTTGAAAATTGACATGACGGGGCCAAAGATCTCGTTCCGAGCAATAGCCATGTCGTCCGTCACGTCGGCAAATACTGTAGGCTCGATAAAACTTCGTGCCCCAGCGTTTGCCACCGCACACGATGCGGGCGCCCTCCTTCTTACCCAAGTCAATATAGCCCATAATCTTGTCCACGTGCGTGGGGCTAATTTGTGCACCTTACTGAGTCGATTCGTCAGTCGGATCACCAATTTTCGTAGACTGTGCTGCCTCAGCGGAGCGACGCACAAACTCATCGTAGATTCCTTCTTGTACATACACGCGACTACCGGCAATACACACCTGTCCGGCATTCATGTAGGAACCGAATTGGGACTGTTGGATGGCTTCGTCAATGTTGACGTCATCGAGAATGATATTGGCAAATTTACCGCCGAGCTCGAGCGTCACACGTTTCAAGCCATTGTTGTGTGCAGAACGCATGATCGATAAACCTGTTTCACTCGAGCCTGTAAAGGCGACTTTGTCCACCTTCGGGTGTTGCGCAAGGTAAGCACCTACTGTAGTGCCCGCACCCGTGACAATGGTTACGACTCCTTCAGGAAAGCCCGCCTCGACAATGAGCTCTGCAATGCGTAGAGCTGTCAATGAGGTCTGCTCAGCGGGCTTGAGGACAACGGTGTTACCTGTGGCAAGAGCGGGGTCGTTCTTCCACGACATCATAATCATTGGAAAGTTCCACGGGATAATCTGGCCACACACACCTACGGGTTCCTGCTTTGTGTAGCACAGAAAGGGGCCTGAAATGGGTATCGTGCTACCGTGGAACTTGTCGGCCCAGCCAGCATAGTAGCGTATTACGTTTTTGTACATCCATAACACGCGTCCAAAAGATAGGTTTGCCAGCGTCAAGAGTTTCGAGTTGAGCTAGTTCCTTACCATTCTGCTCAATGAGGTCTGCTAAGCGGTAGAGCAGACGACCTCGTTCTGATGGGTCTACGGTACGTCACGGCTCATTGAATGCGGCGTGAGCTGCATCCACAGCGGCATCAATATCAGCGGAAGTGGCCTCTGCGATCGCCGCAATTTTTTCCTCAGTAGCAGGGTTGAACGTGTCAAACGTCGCACCGTTCGATGATGGCAAGAATTTGTTGTTGATGAACAACTTCACTGTTTGATAGGCACCTCCACCGAGAAGTGTCGCGACAGCAAACTAGCTGAAGCAGCTTTGCCAGCAATTGAGCTGCAGGCGATGGCATTGCGCAGGAGATGGCGTTGCAATTGTAGAGACGCGTGGCGTTTAGAAATGTTGTGCACAGTTATGTCACCCCAAAGTACGAAAACAGTCCAACTTTGCTTGTTAAGGAATCCGACATTGCATGAAACCTTATTTTTCCAAAACCTAAAAATCCAACTTTGGTTCGAAACTTGTCCAACTTTGACCGGGAAAAGGTGTACACCTTTCCTCGGGCAAAACTGAACTCCCAACCCAGGATTATAGGATTTAGGATTAAATGCGTCTCATTATACTTACAACCCAACCAAGTTTGTTCGACTTTTTGGATTTTCGTCCGCGATGGGGCTAGAATCCGCAAAAATCCCGGTCCCAGGTGCAGGGCCTTAACCACTACACCAACCGAGGTCGGTTATAGGATTTATGGTCGCAAACAAAACAGGATTTTCTTGCCCGCAAAATAGGATTAAATTCGTACTCTTAGTAAAAATAAAAGAATCCAACACTGCATACCGTACTTAAGCCCGCCAAAAAAAATTGACCAATTCTTGATACAGAACCGGACCGAGTAGGAAAGATATGCCGAAGGACACACCTGCTGCAAGGTGCTGGTCTTCGAACGCGACTACTATGAGGAGCGAAACTCCATAACACTCATTTAACGCGAAGCTATTATGTGCTAAATTACTATATATAGTTGTATATTGGATCCACCCTGGCACTGAAGTTGAGGAACATGTCCACCGCTGCTGTAGCCACAAAAAAACATTGGGCTGGTGGACCCTGGGAAGTTTGCCGGGACAGTATTCTCTTCTGGTAGGCTAAGCATCTTTTTCACTGTGGGAGGGTTTAAAGCAGGCAGCCAAGATAGCATCATGGTCATTTCTTCCAAAATTGCGACTTCATCATTGTGTGGTGGAGCCGATTTCCAAATCCAGGACGGAAGTCTTGGGCGGAATCCGGATACCCACTAGCCCGGACGACCAACTATCGGAGGGGGTACTCCGTTGATCCTGATCGCCATCAGCATCGGATGAATCACCATTATGGTGACTGATCTGATCTTCCCGGTCATCCGACCGGTCGTCATGTGCGATAGAATCCATACTTAACTTCATCTCACCTTGTGTACCCATTGATCGGGGGTGGTTACACTCACTTAGGTGGACTCGGTGACGAAAACGATGATCTTGATCAGGTCGGAGGGGATGACCTTCTCGAGACGGGGGTGACTTCGGGTGGAAATCTTCACCGGAGAACGAGTTGGGGTCGATACTTAACTTCAGTATCTAGGCACTGATCGGGAAACTTCGTCCGATCAGGCCAGCCAATAAGAATGAGAGGTAACGAGAAACCAAGAAAACGCGTTCAAACCACGATCTTCCACAGTAATCCACAAACGTTATCTCCACAAAACCTTTCCAATATTAAACGTGTTCCAAACACGTGCGCGTGGGGGGTGAGGTTTGATAACCTAAACAAAACCCGTCGGGGGCCTTCCGGTAAGCCAAAATGCGTCTAAGCGCGTCTCAACCGGGAATTTTGTTGGGGAAGAGGGGACTAGTTAACCCTGTGCTCCCAATGACCGCGACACGTGGCGGAGCGACTCTTTGCATGGGGACTAAATCAAAACCTGTTATTATATATGCAATGTCTTATACCGAGTGTACCATACACCAACTCATGAGCCTGCCTCATACTTCGATCCTGTCCGCTTCGTCGCACGGTTGCGAAGTACCACCTTACCCATCTTTGTTGCACCTTCAAACTGATCCGTACCACTTCTGACCCGATTATGGTCAAACTCTATGGCGATCTTCAACCATCCTGATCTCTCGATAAACAGCCTGGAAACCGCTCGAGATCTGCCTCTCGGACACTGTTCACCTCATATCCAACCCGGCTTAACTGAAAACTTTATCTACCTTCACACATGGGAGCCGGTTTGGGGCCGATCAGCCCTGATCATGATCAGCACAGCGATCGGCCGAGTGATCGGGCAGTGATCAGGGCGATCAGCCCCAGATCACATCGAAACACCTCCAGGTTACCATCACATCGACTTTGCCTGCTCACTCGACCATGTTCTCGACCTTCATCACCTGTCGGGGTATCAAGATCGCACCGACTCAGCATTTCCCGTGAAGTCGGGCCTGATCGGGCCTTCTTACATCAATTCTGGATAGATCCATCGACTCTCATCGCTTGCCTTAACTTGGTAATACTCGAACGACTCGCCACTCCACATACCCCGTTCTATTCTGTACCTGATCTTCGTATTCTAGGGCAGAGTTAGGTGGCTCGGCAGATCGGGCCGAAACTTCATATCACATCCAACTTCAACATTTGTACTGTTCATAACTCATCCCGATAACTGTTCCTAATATGCCACTTCGCCATTGCTGCAATATCTCCCGTTTGTCCCAGTCGATCTTGTCCTATAGGTCCACGTGAACTCCACTTAATACGCAATATCCTGATCAGATCGTGATTATCGCCGTTCCATTAATATCCGGGACCGGGCGTAGTAACGGTACTTGGCTTATCCCTTCACATTACGAAAGCCCGTTGTCCACCACCTTTTCGTCGTATACGCGATCAGCCTGTCCCACCCATCAACTGTCTCATCTTGATGGGTGTTCTCATCGTCACCAATCAACGGCCATGTGTGGTCCACCTTATTCTCAACATTTTTCAGATCGCTTCACCACAATTGCAACGTGTTGTTTAGCATACAGCAAACCAGTCTCTTACCAGCTAGAAAACATGACAGAGGGTGAAGTTGCGTCCCAAAGATTAATACGTAAAAATGCCTGTCACACGCCACCACTATCAAACTCTGCAAATGTGCTCACGTCAGCATCAGGCATCAACTGTGGTTGCTTGTGAAATTGGCGATGATTCCAGCAATCATAGATGGGAAATTGCTGGGCGATCCAGGACAAAGCACCATCTTGCAGCTTCACAGGATTGAACTCAGCATGTGCGACAGCAATATCAGTGAGTAGCACACACGGGCGCTGCTGTCTGCAAAAGAAGGCGTTCAAATCATTGATATACTTGATATAAATTATGGGCGTCATCAGCGTAGCCGAGTTAATTCAGTTCCACTGCCATCTACATGTAGTTGTGATATCGGTTATGTGGGCAGGAGGGCTTAATTAAGTAGTGTTTGCAGTGTTGGATCTATTTATTTTTAATAAGTATGAATTTAATCCTATTTTGCTAGCGAGAAAATCCTGTTTTGTTTGCGACGATAAATCCGATAATCCGGGGTTGCCGCCAAGAAAGTCCAGTTTTGCAAAGGTGTATGTGATGAGTGCACAACCGGACCGTCATTTTTAACCGCAAAGAGAGTGCAACAATTTCACCTCAACAGCTGATAATTTATTCTCTGCATTGACCTGCATCAGGCCAAGTTCTTGGTGCTTACCAGGCGTTCAAGTGATAGACGTAATGGGTGTAGTCACCAAAAATGGAAAAGCTAAGAGCAGCGAGGGCGATCAAGTGATCAATTAAGGAACATTAAGGATATTATTAGGCCAAAGCTTCTGATCTTTACTCTAAACCTGCTTTTTATGGAGTCGATATGCTTTAATGCTTTCATTTTACCTGTAAATTGTAACTACCTTTTGACACCCTATCGTATTAAAAAAATTTAGTCTAATTAACCGTCATATGATTAGTTACTATATACATATGGAGGCGGACCATTAACTGAAGACTTCGTTTTCATTGTTGCCGGTCGCATTGTTTCTCGACACGACTTCTGGCGGTGCTGGTATAGAGTCGTAAGCACTGGAGACATATTGTAGACATATCCCGAACTTTCTAGTATGAGGCTGTCATCTTTCATATTCAGTGACCAGCTCTATCTGAACACAGCACTGATTCCATATGAAGTCCACATGTTCCTGACTTCTTTTACGTTGTCCTTAGAATATCTTCCTGTTCCGAACTCTCCACATCCACGATATCGCAATACCGCATATAGCCCACCATTGACTGCGGGTGACAATAAAGCGCTCGTCATATTCAGCTGTTTTAAGTCCGTACGTATTCATCATAGTCTCGATTAATCCGGTCCCCACTGAGGGCGCTTTACGTGACGCAATTGCTGTCTTGAAGTCTCGTATCCGCTCTTGTGAAAATCTTCCTCTCGTCCATTGTTGGAGTAGACGACCTCAAAAAGCTTGAGCCCGCTTGCATTCCCACATGAAATGTTCTTGTCGTGTCACAATCCTCGTCCAAGGCGCACTTCCCTGTTGTAGTAATCCTTGTATATAATGTATTAGGTTGAATGGTTGCCACCTTGCACCAAACCAGTCAGTAAGAATGCCATTATGATACCAAACCTGTCGGGTTGTTTGGCTCTGGACCGCAGTCCGCCAGGTATCTTGTCCACTCCGTCTCTTCCGTTTGTCAAGGAGTTGTTGTAGACGCATCGTCACCTGTGATATATCAATTTTGTAGTACTTCTTGATGGTTCTATGTATACTTCTGACTGAAGCATTCTCTTCCAGTGGCCACCCGATTGCATGTAACGCAGGGCGCGGATGGCAAACCACAATCTCGTCGTAATTCGATGTCTCTTGTGGTGTTCCGACTTGGCGATTTGCTCTGATCTTCCAGAATACTTCCTCCGGGGCAAAATAAACGCACGATCGGAATAAACAGGTGTCCAAAATAAACGCAGCAAATCTAAATTGATATTATCGGATTATCATCTAAGACAATTATTCACTATAGAGAGTTCACAATCAGAAGAAAACGGGCGAGCTGTTGAAAACGGCACATAAACGCTTAGAAGGTATAAAAAACAAGAAATAATTCAATAGAGTACCTTGGCCGGACCACAGCAGCTAAGATATCGTCTTCGGTTGTATCTCGTGATGTGGTAATCCTCTTGCCTTGTGGCATTGCCGAACGGCAGCAAATGTACCAAACGACGGAAACTGAACATCCATCACGTCCAGGCGCTTCCAGTGTTGAAAACTGGGTTACTGCTGCCCGAACAATGGCATCGAGCTCGGACCAGTCTGGGATGCGTAGCGCTTGGTCCGGTGATCTTGAGGAGTAGAAACTTCGTCCGCCGGTAGCACTAATGTTGATACACTTCATTGCATGTTTTCTGTCAGTCCTGAATGTCATCTTCGACTAGGGCGGGAATTTTCTTGTCCACCGACGCTCACAAGGTCCATTCATTCCGACACAGCGTCGACCCTAGAATGCCACCCAACGAGAAAAACATATTGATAGAAAGAGGAGATCTAGTGCTTTCTTTTTATCCAATCCGTTTCCTCAAAAACATAATTTTGAACCAATAATGATGGATTTTGTGTGAATGCTGCGTTTATTTTGCCCCGGATGAAGTATTTCGTTATAGCATTGTTTTAATTGTACCCGCTCCTTCAAATTTGGTCCCACGCCTTGTAATAATCCCGGCTAGAGGACATGCAAGTTGTATGCTTACAAATCTTGAGGAGCCCGAACTAATTTGATGGGAGGTAGTGCTCCAATAACGTTACCTACTCGCGCTCGGTAAGACGCTAGTACTATGGCTGTATGCCAACGTCCAATTTTTGCCTGTTTATGCGTTGAATGTAACCCTGGCGGTACGTGTCACATATACATATCCTCTGTGAGTCTTAGTATACTTAAGTCGGAAATCGCCATGTCCGGGAGCCGATCGTATTTCCGGGGCGTGAATCAGGAGCTCGAATCTCGCGGATTCAGAGGTTTGTAGCCCAACTACTCCTCCCACCGTAATTAGTCTGTGCCAGACTAATTTCGAACCTGAGTTTTTGAGCTGTGCTACCTTAAATAGTCTGTGCCAGACTATTAATGAACACAGACTAATTAAGGGATGTTCGGAAATAGTCTGTGCCAGACTAATTTATAAGTTGGTAATTAGTCTGGGTTAAACTAAGTGTCACACACACACCCTCTACTATAACGTGGGTACATCGTACCGTAAACCCGTTGCACTTCTTTTTGCAATGAAAATGTGACGCGGCACACCACTCCCTAAATAATCAACGGACAAGAATACTAAGGGAAAAGTTCACCTCTGTTTGAGTCACCTCGGTTAGAGGCTCCTAACCGAAGGGCTAACCAAGTTAAAGAAGACACACCGACCTTTCATAAAAAATGTGATATGGGTGAGCAAAAACAGTGTCATCCATGTCTGTGAGTTTTGGGTGAAAATTCCTGTATAATTTTATAACCGAGGATCTGTTGACTCAGCCGACCTCTTCGAGGTCAGTTGAGCCAACCGAGATGGTGACGACTATCTGACCAATCAGATGCCCCCATTTTTCAACCGAGCTGTTCCAGAACAGAGGTGAACTTTGCCCTAAGCTAACAGCAAATATGGAAATAAAGATACTGATACAGTATCCGGTAGAGGAGTTTGCCGTCATTACTAGGCGTTTTAATAAAAAATACATGCTCCTGAATTCGCTGGTCTAACGATACAGTTGATCGAATAGATACATATAATGGCGGTTCTGTAAGTGGCGATTTATCCTTGTGTGACACAACGGTCTCGAAAAAAAGCTACAATATCTTCTATGCATTGACCGGCATCGATAGGCTGCCAAGTAATAATAACTTCTGTAACGCCGAGTCAGTTCTTGACCAGGCTATTCACAGCTCTTAAGGCTGCCTAAATCTACATGTATATTGGTACGATTTTATTAAAAAAACTTAGATAGCCATATTCTGATAAATTATGTTGCTATCGTGTATAGCACATACGGATGTTGTATTTGGCGTCGCAAAAGCTCATTATGCAATCTAAATCTTGTATATAGTATTTATCTATACTGTAGTCACCTTATGCACTTGAGTATTGGCACAAGTGACTACGTTTGAAAGAATTTTGGGCGCTTAAAACTCCCAAAACAGTCCTGTTTTCTTCGTCGCTTGGTTTTAAATCGTCTTCCGTCCTTATTTTCCTTGGAGCCACTGAATCTGATGGAGCTGTGGTTATCAATGCAATTTGTTGACCGTACAGAGCGAACACCTCCTTGACGTTTCTATTGAAATTATGGATAGAACAAGGGATTACAGTACGCTTCATTTTACTTTTGCGGCTCGAAGACGAATGCTCGACGACGACTTCATCTCTAGGCTCTCTGCTGGGAGATCTCGCAGCAGGGCCAACTGTGCCCAGACTAATTAGGAAGTTTTGAGAACTCACTAATTTTTCTTCACCTAAATTAGTCTGTGCCAGACTAATTCCGAACACAGACTATTTTTGCACACAGACTAATTACTGTGGGAGGAGTATATGTTCCCCAGAAGGGGGCATAGTGAGACTCTATAAGATCATGAAATGGAATGTCCGTTAAATCGACCGACACCTGAACCTTATCCAACCTTTGAATTGCATGTGCCGCTCTTTGACACCCTATCGTAATGAACTACCATCACAGTCAAACCGCTTCACATATGATCCTAAATTACTAGGAATTTTGGGTCCTGCTAAATCAGTTTTGTTTAGCAAAATTATCGTATTCTCGTCAATTTTACAGCCAGATTTGGGTTAGGATTTTTTATAGATGTAAATCTGCTTTTGGGACAACCATATAACTATGCTAACTATGCTTATTTTTTAGTTTAGAAGTTGAGCTTAGATGTTGCTCAGCTGCATCTAGTTCTAAAAGCAAGAACAACAATTTAATTGGGAGAACGAACTATTATATGCTCCTTATGTAGTTTGGCTTGATAATAGGTTGCTGGTCGGTCTTGATATGTATGTAAGTAACCCAGCTAACAGTAATTCTGAGACCACCAACAAGCATAAGCAATCTGGGCTTTCCATTTTAAGAATAAAACTTTTAAGTCGGACGGGTTTGTCGTGTTGCTATCTATAGTTTAAACAATTGCAAGTGTGATAGAGTGGATGAAGTTTCACTCAATGGGAGTGCTATTTTCTAATTGATTGAAATAGGGATTAAGATGAAGTAGTCATCAGTAGGAATATATAAGTAGGACAACATAAGTTGGAAGTAGCGATATGGATTAACCTGCTGGAGGTACTTCTATATGTTAAGGTTTTTATATTTTCCCCTTTTATAAGCACTGACTACTTGTGACCAAGCTGCTCGACGGACACAAGACTCACAAGTTAACTTCAACAGCTACAAAACAAAGAAAAAAGTACACTATCTTCACGTGGAAACGTCGCGCATCCGCAAGGATTAGTC
This sequence comes from Sclerospora graminicola, assembly GCA_001887855.2. Lineage (NCBI taxonomy): Eukaryota > Oomycota > Peronosporomycetes > Peronosporales > Peronosporaceae > Sclerospora > Sclerospora graminicola. The sequence goes on from MIQA02020300.1 coordinate 10,003, forward strand.
AGGTGGCTACTTTGAGGCGTTCCTTCACTTTAAGTGTGAGAAATGCTTATACTTTCGGTCTCTAAGTTTAACTTCCTGGTGATAAACTTTCATGAGATTTATTTGTTCTGTGGAGTAAAATTGCGAAGTTTTGAGCTACTCTACCACAACTGTTGCCGCGACCCGGGTCCTAGAGACGACAAGTGTACACAGAAGAAATCTAAAAAAAGTGCAGATGACTTCGGAGAAGGGGCGGTCACAGTACATACATGGTCATCTCCAACTTCGGTTCCAATTACAATTCTCGCATGATGACCCCAATCGGGCGTATAAGTTTTTGAAGCGTGTGCCAAGATGACACGGTATTAAAAACACATTCTCAAGATGCCATAAAATTTGAAAAGTACGAGAGGCGAGACCGGGTTTCCATATGGATACCGATACTGTCACCTTGGAGGAGATAGTAGGAAGTATTGAAGGGTTACTACAGAAATGTGGATACGAGGCCTATCGCAGAGATAATTTGATATCTATGAATTGGATTTAGAACGCACAGCTAAAGACATTGGGCTTATGTTTTCGTTGCTGCTGGCTGAAAATCAATGGGAAACATCAATTCTGAATTATCGGAATGGTAGAATGTATAGTACAATTTCTCCTACGTATCGAGTGGTGTCTGATGTGGTCCCCACACCCAGAAAGGTTCTAAATCACCGGCTCTAGGCAAGCTGGGAGATAAAGATATCGAGCGGAATCAAGAAAGCTTGGAAGGAATAGTAAAAAAACAGTCGAGGAGTAGAGTCACAAAGAAGCTTGAATTTTTATCGGACGAAGATGAAATCATGTCTGCTGCACCAAGCGTCCGATCAGATGATCCTGTAGTTGAATCATTAATAAAATTGATGCAGGACGGGCATCTGACCTTGGAACAGCTGGAAAATGTATCTACAACACTAGCAGCAGGAAAAACTCCTCTAACAGTACGAGGATCTACGCGAAAACAGTTCTAACGTTCGTTTGCTAGTGAAGAGTCAGAAGATGACGCCAAAATTGAACTTACTGATAGATATGACACAACGTGGCAAGAGGCAGGATGTCCAGTAACCACTGTGTCACAAAATTTGTCTATAATAACGCTTGTTGGGGATAAAGGAGGTGCAGAAGACGCACGAGCGTGGCTGTCTAAGTTCGTTCACATTGCAAATATTTCGGGTTGGGTTCCACACAAATATTGGAGATGTTTGTTGATAATATCTTGAATCCTGCAAAGTGGTGGTACAATTATCTAGTCAACAGCGTTAAATATGACTGAACACTGCTGTTGGAAAGTTTTAAAAGAAAGTATTGCATGGGCAGACCCTTCCTCGTCTGACATATTACAAGTTAATGCAGAAGATGACGAATTAGCCTCGAATTATCTGTATAGAATTAATGCAGCAGCGTTACGGGCAGGGATCTGTTTTCGTGGAAACGACAACTCGAAGCATTGGATGATCACATTTAGCTATTGTTTTTAAGTTTGCACGACCGGACGCTACAAATGCACTTTAGATTGACCCCCTATTTGGCAGTATTGAAGAACTGGAGTCCAAGTTGATGATGTATGAGTCCTGTCAAATGCGACTGGGGAAGAAACCGGGAGGTCAATGTCAACGGACAATATGATGAAAGGATTTGCACCGGTTGTACATTGAGTAGACCAGCAGTCAGCTAATGCGCAAGGGACAAGTGCAAATTCAAGTCAGGAATAGAAACCAGTGCGTACACAGATGGGAAGAAATCAGCTTCCGTCTGCAGTTAATGTATGCGACCACTGTAATCGGCGAGGAAACAACCGAGATATGTGCCGGCAACTCCAAGTATGCGAAAATTATAACATGCAAGGCCACAGCATCAAATATTGTCGACTCTTTATCAAAACAATGGCTGACGTACGTTCCAAGTTGAATTATTTAAGCAAGAAGTATCGGAGCTGTTAAATGGCCAGCCCCATTGTGTGTGGAGAATACTGTTAATGGAAGAGGGGTGGCCGCAAGAACAAACAACCAACGTTCGCTATCAAGATAGAGAAAAATACAAGAAAAACATCAGGGACTGGTTTGCATGGTTTATGTGAAGAAACACGGACCGCTCAAGCTGAACTAAATGAAGCAGCGAGTGTGATGAATACTGGACCGCTACATGTAGAAACATACGAAAACAAAACAAAATTGACGAAGAAACAGAAGTAAAACAGAAGACAACTATGAAGCAAAATAAAAGACAATCACCAAGAAAAACAGAAGACGAAGTAGATTCGAATGGAGAGAAGACGGACAAGGACCAAACAGCGACAGCCTATTTGGTTAACGTCAAAGAGAGAGAAAGGCGAGACTGTTACAGGGACCACGAATCGACACCCTATGGAACGAAACAAGTCCATATACATGGGACAGCTGATGATGTGGAGCTTCCATTGATGATAAATGGTGGATCCAGCATATCATTGCTTCGGGAAAATCTAGCAAGAAAGCTGAATGTTGTGAAGATGTTTAAAAAGCCCACAAACGTTTTTGGCTTGTTGGATAATCCAATCAGAGCTCATGGGGTAGCGAAGTTAAAAATACGCGTTGGTCAGCAGTGGTTTTTGAGAACGAATTGTGGGTATCCGATTTTGTATTATGATCATTAATCATTCTGGATACCGAGTTTATGGTAAAAGCCGGGGGCGCATTGGATTTAAAGGATGGTATGTGCATCATACCCGGAGAAAAGCCCCTTGCACTTCTGACTACAAATGACGAAAAGATCCAAAGAAGCTAGAATGGAGGATTTAATTGGGAAAGTGTGCAAGCCATTCGCGCTGTAGTAGATGTGCCACCCGCCGTATATTTCGACAGATGTTATTTCACCAAGAAAAGTGGACCAATCACATTTGAATTGCGAGGTGTACTTACATGCACAAGATTAACAACTAGATCGAGCGCAAAAGAGAGATACATGGCGCGCACAAGTTATTGCATATCTAAGTGGAAAGGAAGAGTCACTGACATGCTTGAGTTGATTAAAGATAGTGGCACGGGTGTCCGTGGGTTATGTAATTGACTTAGTTGGAGTGTTGTATTACTGCCCATTTAGTAATACGGAAAAAGACGTTTCGAATAGTGGGTTACGTAATAGACTCAGTTGGAGTTGCCCATTTAGTAATACGGATAAAGAAGATGCGGTTTAAGTGATACAGAAAGTATTACATGGATATATTTTACATGCACATCGTTCGGAAGCAAGAAGTGGAGGGCATCAAGGAATATCCAAAGTTTTGGTGTATTGCCGGGGTATGTATGCCAAATTTGAATGTTTTATGGTTTAATGTGGAGTCTGAACATAACAGGGAGGAATGATGGAAAGGCAGGGTGAGATGAAAAGATGATTACGTTGTTAATAGACCAGGAGAGAAAAACAAGAGATTCAAATAAAAAAGCAGTATGTGGTGATAATATTGGAAGAGTCATATGACGCAAGATCAAGAATACATACATGCATTGGTTGTGAAAGGGTGGTGGGCCCGAGTTGGCTGCGCTAACAAACAGAAGAGTGAGATCAAGCAGACTTCTCAAAAGATGACTCAGGTACAGAGAAGAAGGGGAAATCGCTAACTAGTACCCTAAAATAGTCATCAATTACTAATCATTACCCTGCACGAATAAGCGACCAGAAGGGAGCGACCAGTACCACTATTACGTAATCACAACGAAGCGACCGCGCGTATGAAAAGGCACACATGTGCATAAATTCAAGTTGGCACTTTGGAGGTTAAAAACTTGTTTATTTGGTATAGTCATCAATCGCCGTTTTATCCCATAATGTTTTAAATGAAATTACATCTTAAAATGTCGTAAACCTAGACGCAATCGTGAATACAATGATGTATACAAAACACCAACCCCACCCCAACAACGGAAAGGCTCCGCTCCGCACGGAGACGGAAGTTCGGCGGCCATCTACACTCTCATTGAACGCAGTAATCTAGACCGCAAGTCTAAACTCGACAGTACTGGCCGCATCTGCTACGTACGACTGTTACTTTTTTCATTTTCCTTATAAAGCTCACGAACTTGTATACACCACTGATTATATGTAGGAACTAAAGAATGACCCGCTCCTGCTCGATAGTTTTCCGTTGGTGCGACTTATGAATGCTATGCGTCGATTAGTATGTGACTCGGACATATTTACGTGCAGGAGCGCTTAAAGCCCTACGCTACGCCATCAGTAGCAGTAGCAGCGTTAAACACTTTGTGGATCTCAATTTACCAGTATTTGTAATGTGTTCACTGGAGCGGGAGCAAAATACTTGGCGGAAAGAGTGCAAAGCTTAAAAGGTGGTGCGTAGGGTGATGGAAATCGATGCCGCGCAGATGCCAACAAGTCTTGTGGCATCGCTGACGGCCATTGCAGGATGCATGGACGACAAAAGGCGGCGAGTGTCTTTAGAGACGATGCGAGAGGTAGCTCTACTAATTTAGAGGTTGTGGCACAAGCAAATGGCACCAAAAAATTGGTCGATGCCATCATTTTATGGCAGTTGATGGTTATACCACGGAAAACGAATAAACCATTTTTTAATATCTAAATTGACAACTTGATTCTATGCACATGTCTGCCCCTTTCATATGCACGGTCGCTTCGTTGTGATTACGTAATAGTGGCACTGGTCGCTCCCTTCTGGTCGCTCCTTAGCAACTCCAGAATAATTATTGCTAATAGGTACCCAAACCCGCTCTTTTTGCCAATGACCTTACTAAGCGGTAGACGTGGTAAATAAGGCAGATGCATGAGCAAAAATAGCGTTGCAGATCATTTGATAAGCATTGAGATCCAGCATCAATAATAGCAATGATAAGCATTCAGATTGAGGGGAAAATTAGCATTACAGATTACAATCTCGTGCTGACTCGGCGGCTCAGCAATGCCGATGTTTTTTCCGATCGTACTGAGAAAAGCGCGGGTTCCTGGTTCACCAAGCCAATTTGATGCCACAACCAGCTCAAATTCAGCTCGTTTAAGTGGTGGCCGTCCAGAAGCACTTGCCCCACGACGGGATCGTAAAAGCGTTCAATCAATGACACAATCGTGCTCTTGCAATCAGCGAGCAAATTTGTAAGCACTTGGACAAACTTTTGGTCCATGCCCAGCTCCGCACCGTCCGAACGTTGCTCAAAAATTTCGACGCATGAGCGCCCAAAATGGCCAAGTCGTCCGAGACGAGATCTGAGCCTTGGATCTGTTTTGTTCGCATCACATGGCCAAAGACGGGAAACTGAATAAAAGCCAACATAATGAGCGAGATGAGCCAACTGCCAAAGCGAAACAGATCCCAAGCGCAGCAATTAACGTAAACATGGCCTATAACGCTCCAGATTGAGAATCGCCCGTCAATAACGAGACTTTGGTCGGGTTGATCGCCAAATCCGCGGTCAAGGCGCCTGTTGCATAAAACTCTTGATATGATACATGTTGTGATAAATACCATGCTCCAGTTGCACGAGCTCGACCTCTCGACCAGCTGTCCTTCTTGTATTACCACAATTTGGTCCGCATGTTGAGTTGTAATCAAACGATGGGCAATCACGAGCGTGGTCATCTTGGTCGTGTCCATTAAATCGTTCAGTACCGCTTGGATAATCTGTTCGTTTTCACTGTCCAGAGCGCTCGTGGCCTCATCGAGGACCGGCTTTCGTACAATCGCGCGGGCAGTGGCAACGCGCTGCTTCTGTCCACCCGAGAGTGACACGCCTTTTACGATATATTCGTCTTTAAAGCTGTTTTTGCTGTCCGGTACCGATTAGTAAGGACATCCGCAAAAAGAGCGGGTTTGGGTACCTATTAGCAATAATTATTCGAGCAGGGTACTGATTAGCGATTTCCCCAGAGAAGTATCCTTCTCTAACTCCTTCAGCAGATCTGGGGCGCCAGCCCTCAGAACCTCGATCGGCTCCCAAGCGTCAATCGCTTGGGAGTAACCAAACCAGCGTACCGAATACTCGGTACGTTTCCCTTCCTTACAAGGAATCGAGCGCTTTAAAAGTAAGCGCTCGAGAATATAACGCTTATTCTCCTGATTATCAACTAGGGGCGGCGGCGGGGGCTGATGGTGCCCTCGCCGTTGTTGTTACGGATCATGATTAACAGCTCCGCAAGCGCCAGAAGGCCCAATCTGGGTTGAGCGGCGATATGTCTGACGCCGTGAAGACATATCGTTTTCTTTCGTGATGAGATTCACGACCTTTTGGGCGCGCATGCTGCCCTACAGCACAAGAATGATCTTCTGCTGGTCGAACTCGATAGCCAAAAGTCGGAGATTGAGAATCTCCGGACTTCCCACAATTGGCTGGAAGCCATTTACAAGTCTCTTTTGGGAGACTTGAAGAAGCACGGCATACGCCGAGGGGATGCGGATCGTCATAAGACAGAGACGAAAAGATAATGCTTAAGTCGCATCGCCGCGAGAATGTTTAATTTATAGGCATTCCCTTTAATACTTTGGACTTTGAATGGTCCTATGAATTTAGGGAGCAATTTCCGTGTAGGGAAGTTGCTTACTGCATGTGTAGGCAAACGAGTTGTAGATAGTAAAACCAATTCGCCTTGCTAAAAGGAATTTGTGTTCTTCATTCCATTCTTGTCAGCATTTTATCTCTGCTTATCAAAGGCAGAAGCAAGCGCGTCTTTCCTATAGCGTATTACATCTTGACGCTGTAACATGAAATCGTCAACTGCTTTATTTGCAGTAGATATACTGCCTTCGTTGTCTACAGCCATTGCAGAAGACTCTTCAAATTCTTTGCAAGTTGCGGTTGCAACTTGCGCATCGACTCGCTTAAAATTTGACCCTCCTCCACATAGATTTGGCGTACCGCCAAGCAAAGCCGGGGATCGTGGATGCCTCATGGCATTCACGTAGAACGGTGCATGCTTTGTTGAAATCATGCACCGAGTTGTTTATAGCAAACGCAGTGAGTGGAAAGGGTCACTCCACTTTTCGAAGGCATGCGCGTATGAATGCAGCATGTCTCTGAAAACACAAGTAACGCGTTCCGTTTGCCCATCCGTTTCCGGATGATCCGCAGTTGACATCTTCAACTGCGTTTGTAGTAGAGAGAACGTTTCTTGTAAGAAATGTCATGTGAATCTCTGATCTCTATCCAAGATTATCTTCTCTGTCATTCCGTGAAAACGGAATACCGTGTCAACGAATATCCGCGCTGTTTGCGCAGTAGTGACATTCGCTGAAACTGCAGCAATATGAACCATCTTGTTGAAACGGTCTACAAAGGCCACGATACCAGTCTTCCGACTGTTGTCGGGCGGAAGACCGAAGACGAAGTCCATTGAAATGGACTTTCAACATTCTGTCGGAACCGGCAGAGATTGGAGGGGAGCCTGCGCGGATTGCGCAGGCTTTACGGGCTGGCGAATCTCGCAAGTGCGTTCGTACTTTCGTATCCATTTGTACTCGTTTTTTCCCGTAGAAATTACGTGCGAGAGAAGCATATGTCTTCTCTCGACCATGATGTCCCGTAATCGGTGCATCGTGGTACAAAAAAATATTTGATATTTGAGATCATCGTCGTTTGGAACAACGATGCGACTAACATCATCTTGGTCTGTGCTATAAAGCAACCGACCATCGTGCAATCGATAACGATGCACGCAAGCGCGAAGGAACTCTAGTAGTTCGTCGCGCTTCTGATATGATTGATCACTTAAATAATCAATCAACAGACGCGTTTCGTTGTCTGCTTTGTACGCTCGTCCAACCTGTCGTACGATGGACGACGACAGAGCAGTAACGATTGGCGTTTGCACTGATGCCTTCGGTTACGTACGGTTTCGTCTCGTAATCAAGCCTTTGTAGAGCGCATCTGCTATCACGTCCAACCTTTCCGTTCTGTTCAACCGTAAAGTTGTACTCTGCGAAGAATTACAACCACCGTGCCATTCTTTGTGAAATGTGTGGTGAATTCACGGCCGTGCGTAATGACGCACGGTCCGTATAAACCACAAACGGTTTGTCCCCTAAGAGATAGATCCGAAACTAAGCCAGTGCATATTTCATGGCAAGAAGTTCCTTGTCATGCACTGGATAGTTGCGCTCTGCAAGGCGCAACTGCCTCGATTGATAGTAGATTACGCCATCACGATCATCGTGATCGCCTGTTACGATGATGACACATATCTGTTTGATTTGATAATCGTGCAAATTCCTCGTAAACTTCTTCCTCGCTTTAAGCTGGAAGACCCATCACCTCCGAGCCTAATTTCGGAGGGTTGTCAAGCGTGAGAAACCGGGTAGCTAATCCAGTCTCTGTCTGCGTCAAAACGTTTATCGTCTTGACGGACTCATCCACGTGATCAGACGCACTTGTCTGATCTGTTGCCTGTTCGGCTACACGGCGATCGGTGTCACCCGTGCGCAAGGACCTTTGTCATGGTGGCTACTGCCGACCATGAAATTATATTCCTCATGACGGCTCTTCGTTGTGGGTGCTTCAACACGGGAGTCGTTTTCACACGTCTAGCCATCTTCGCTCTCACGGTGGGTACTTCCCACCGCGGATAAATCTTCTTTACGACCGTCGTCGGATGTGAATAAAATAACACAGGGTCTTTATTGCACGTGTTGCATACATCTTCAACGGCATGCGAGATAACCCTTCCAGTAGGACACCCGACCCTACTGGCTGCTCACGTTTTTAGAGGTGTGGTAAAGCGGTCTGAAAAATGTTGAGAATAAGGTGGACCACACATGACCGTTGATTGGACGATGGGAACACCCATCAAGATGAGACAGTTGATGGGTGGGACAGGCTGATCGTGTATACGACGAAAAGGTGGTGGACAACGGGCTTTCGTAATGTGAAGGGATAAGCCAAGTACCGTTGCCACGCCCGGTCCCGTATATTAATGGAACGGCAATAATCACGATCCGATCAGGATATTGCATATTAAGTGGAGTTCACGTGGGCGTATAGGACGAGATCGACTGAGACAACTGGAGATACAGCAGCAATGGCGAAGTGACATATCAGGAACAGTTATCGGGAGTACAGAAGTTGATGTTGGATGTGATATGAAGTTCCGGCCCGATCGGCTGAGCCACCTAGCTCTGCCCCAGAATACGAAGATCAGGTACAGAATAGAACGGGGTATGTGGAGTGGCGAGTCGTGCGAGTATTACCAAGTTAAGGCAAGCGACGAGAGTTGATGGATCTATCCAGAATTGATGCGACAAGGTCCGATCAGGTCCAACCCCACGTCCCGACAGGTAATGAAGGTCAACCCCAACCCGTTCCCCGGTGAAGATTTCCACCCGAGGTCACCCCTGTCTCGAGAAGGCCATCCCCTCCGACCTGATCAAGATCATCGTTTTCGTCACCGAGTCCACCTGAGTGAGTGTAACCACCCCCGATCAATGGGTACACCAGGTGAGATGAAGTTGAATATGGATTCTATCGCACATGACGACCGGTCGGATGACCGGGAAGATCAGATCAGTCACCATAATGGTGATTCATCCGATTCTGATGGCGATCAGGATCACGGAGTACCCCCTCCGATAGTTGGTCGTCCGGGCCAGTGGGTATCCGGGTTCCACCCAAGACTTCCGTCCTGGATTTGGAAATCGGCTCCACCACAGAGGGATGCCCTTGTTGATGATGCTTACCAGCGGACTGTCCAATCCGCTGACTGCGCAGCGCCAGACGCGGCGTCATACACTCGTGAGCATAGTTCCCCATATTCGCGTGTCGATTGCAGCGAATGAACTTGTTGAGAGGGCCCTTTCCTTTAATTGTTTTGTGTGTGGATCGAACCCACTCTAGTGCAGTGGATAAGCATCAACTTGGTAAGTCAGAGGTAGTGGGTTCGATCCGTTCGGTTGCTTCATCATCGAGGCAATTGCAACCGATAGGTCCATGGGCTCTGGACCTCCACCTACTTTGACGCTGGTGGTATTGTCGTGGGACGAAGTTTGAACTTTGTCTGTTGTTATTATTATCAACATGCTGCACCTGCGGCATGTTAAGTCGAAAGGCTGTTGAGACCTTCGACTGAATCCAGCATGCGATGTAGCCGATCGCAGGCAGAATTTTTTTCGGATATTCTGGTTTATAGGATCACTCAGAGTCTTTGGCGGATGCCGGTAAAGACTCTGCATGACGGGACCGTCGTTCAGTCCCTTCATAAAAGCAGTGAGCAGCATTTCTGGAGGTGTGGTATTGTCGCTCTCAGAAATTCGTTCCGAGATGCGAACACCCACGGGGGGCCCAGATGACTAACTGTCAAAGGGGGTACTCCGTCCATCCAAGTCCGAGCAAACATCAAGCCGGCTGGACCGGTCACTTCCATCACCTTGGCTGTAACGATTTGGATGGTCAATGTTTGTAAAGCTCACCTTGTGTACCCGTCAGCACCGGCGGTTACGCTCTCTTGGTGGATTCTAGGGCGAACATTTAAAAGTCGGTAAAAAAAGTGGACGAGGGTCAGGACTAGGGTTGCTCCTCGGCGGAAATTTTCACCGGGGAGCAGGATGGCGTTATACTTGAAATTTTTATACCTCGACGGCTGGATTGAGAATAATCGATCGGACAGCTTAACCAAAGATAACAAAGGGGTTGCTCCAGTCTTATGTGTAATTAGGGAATCCAAATAATACTCCACAATCTTCCACAGTAAGTCAAAACTTCCCCACAATTTCCAATAGAACTAAACCGTGTTTCAAACACGGGCGACTTGAGTTGAGTATAAGTTTCACGACGACTCCCGGTCAGGGGACCTCCGGTGAGTTCCTTTCAACCTTCCCCGGGTAAACCAATAGCAGCTAGAGGGGACCTTGTTAGCCCTTAGCTGTGAACCAATGATGACTTGCGTCTTAGAAAGCGAAACGTATACTGATTTTTATCCCTAGATACAATATAACCTTTTGTGTACCTTACCCAAAATAACCTGGCTGGATGATTATGTGCCTTACCTAAAATAGCGCGGCCAGCTTAACCTGGACGGTTTTTGTGTACTGTAAACCAAATAGCCTGACCAGCCTGGATAACCATCCACCTCGACCTGTACGAGACCTGTCCGCGTACTCTGATTTTCTCTTCGCGGCGGCCCACCCGGCTACTACAAGGACATAACCTTCCCTGGGGCCTTTCATATGCCCACCTCCTAGCCAATCCGCCCCTTGGTCACCTATAGCCACCATCAACAGCCATCCAGCTCCACTTGATCCAGCCGGCCAACTTCTGGCAGACCTAACTCTGAGCCTTCGGATCGCCTTCGTCCAGCCTGGCTCCATGTCTTGTAATGATCTGGAGCTTGCGAATGCCCCCGAACACCCTTGGCAGCTGTCCTTCAGCACACGCACGCTTGGCCCGCAATTTAAGCCAATCAAAAGGCAGCCTCGGCCTGGTGTATTTCACACCCGGCCGTTAGCTCATTCCGAAGTCGCTTCACCACGGAGGCACTTGTCTTCTGAGCGTAAGCTTCAAGGTTAAGCTTACCCTGACGCGGATCCATGAATTCATGTCTGCAACTAAGCTCCATTTCGGACCCTTCGAAGTTGAGATTTAGCTTAGAATTAAAGTCCTGATAAGTCAGGAACGCAGAGCTATCAGTGGCCGCTACTCATCACCCATGCGCTGGCACGCCCGCCCAGGTATGTTGTAGCAAAATGAGCTTGTTGACGTGGGTCAACAATCTTCTGCGCAGAAATCGCCTCTTCCACCCCTGCGAACCACCTCCGAAGGGGTTCGCCCCCTTTGCCAGTAAAGTGCGGTATCCGCCCCTTTACAACTTCAAGTAGCTTGCTGTAGGCGTTGTAGATACATTACTGACGCGGATCGCACGTGTGGGCCAATGCAGTGTCGTTTGAAATGACCTATCAACTCGAGTGCTTCCGAGGATTTACCTCGGAGCAGAGAAACGACATCAGACCCCATGGCCCGCATCATTTCCACAACAACGTTTACGCTACGTTGTTGAAAGTGAGGGAAAGCCTCCCTCACTAGGTCTTTCGCTTGCTGACGCTCGGTTGACGGCATGTTGACCGAAAGACTCTTAAACCAGCGCTCCGCTAATTGATTAGCGGAACAAATTGAAGTAGTGGTCTTTATGACGGACCACAAAGTGCTACCAGTTGTAACAGGCTGACCTGTTACAGACTTACACTGTGAATTGTAAGGGAGGACGCATGCAATTTAGAATAGGAACAAATGTAATTTGTTCCACAATAGTTTAATTTATATTGAACTTAAGCATGACTATTGACTAAGTTAAAATAGTCTCTAATTATATATCTGATTATATAATTGACACGAGGCTGCCAGACGGTAAGTTTAAGAGTGAGATATACTGATTGGTTTATGTTTAATAACTATAATTAAATCTAAACTAATCCTACAAAAACTGATCTAATAATATTTTTATTATTAGACCCCCCTCTTGGATTCGGTATTTATGTCCGAATCAGATTTTCTTATGGATTATAATCTAATATAATAATAAAGGGGCGTTTATAATCACCCCCAAAACCATGGACTCACCCCAGATATACAGTAGAACCCATATTAGTTACTATTAGCTACGAGAAAACGTACACAGCCAGATGTTTTAGAGGAAGGATACAAAAAAATAGATATGTGCTGTTATTCATACTCGAGGAATTTCAATATCTGGACTTAGAAACAGGTCGTGGTTAAGTATTTACGACATTTATTACGTTTCCATCGAGATAGCTTCCGACTCTACGGCCGGATTTGGGATCTGTTGCTGTTGTTTCTGACGTTCAAGCTCTAAACTTCTGAACTTGCCAGTGTCAAGCAAACAATAGATTGTTGACGTGTATCAGGATATCTCACAAATGCTTGCGCAGCTTCATCAATTAGAACGTGCATTATGGGTTAGCGGCGCGTGCCGTGCATCGTCATGGCTCTTGCGGTTAAAGGTGCTGCAAACAGAGATCAGGCAATTGAACCGCACACTTTAAATATGGAAAAAGCGAATTTACATACTGCCATGAGTGCAGCGTTTACAGAGCGTGCATTTCATAGCCATATCATGTCGCGCGTCTTCCGAGCATTCCGGGCTAAAAAGCGTGTGGTGGTGCCATGGATCGTAGGACGCAGCAAAATCTGGAGAGGAGAAACGTAGCAGCTAAGTATTCAGGGGATGTTGCCCTTCTGTGCAAAGTTCATGTACCGTAAGATCTGGCAATTATATTTCATAATCAATGTCGCGGTGGCGATGAAAATCTCAACGAATTTGTCGACCCTGCGAATTCACACTAGCAACAGCCCCTTGACTTACAGTGAGTGCCATGGAGACATGTGCGCTATCATGTGAGGTCACTCTATTGAAGTGGCAGTAGCACTCTTCTGACTGAACCGCTTCAGCTATTTATGAGAAGTATACGCAACATGACGCATCTAAAAACGCTGAACGGGCGTGCTTTAAGCTAGCAGAGCGAAAACCAGTATATATCGACGTAATAAGTCAAGAATGCCAAGTCATTTACAAGTATTTAACTTTTGAGGCGGAAACCTTGCCTATGGAGGACTCGAAAGAAAAGGAAGGTGATCCTCTAAAATCAAAATGCGTATCGACGGTCAAAAGCAAAACGACAAGAAGTTTCACAACCAAGGAACAGGTTCTTTTGTATCCTTCCTCTAAACATCTGGCTTTTGTTCGTTTTACGTAACTAATATGGGTTCTACTGTATATTGGGGGTGAGTCTGGGGGTGATTATAAGGGCAAAGTTCACCTCTGTTCTGGAACAGCTCGGTTGAAAAATGGAGGCATCTGATTGGTCAGATAGTCGTCACCATCTCGGTTGGCTCAACTGACCTCGAAGAGGTCGGCTGAGTCAACAGATCCTCGGTTATAAAATTATACAGGAACTTTTACCCAAAACTCACAGACAAGGATGACACTGTTTTTGCTCACCCATATCACATTTTTTATGAAAGGTCGGTGTGTCTTCTTTAACTTGGTTGGCCCTTCGGTTAGGAGCCTCTAACCGAGGTGACTCCAACAGAGGTGAACTTTTCCCTAAACGTGCCCAATAATAAAACTCCGTCCGTCTGTCTGTCTGTGTGGTGTGTGACGTCACCGGACCCATATAAATTGCCCTTACTGCCCATCCCCAGTTCCCCCAACCTCTCCCTCTATTTAAAATACCTCATAATAACCCCGCTCCTCATATTTCCCGACATCCCCCTATTGGGACAACGGGCTCCCCCCTCGTCTAATATTATAATAAAACTCTGTCCGTACGTCTGTCTGTCTGTGTGGTGAGTTACGTCACGTGACCCGCTGCCCATCCCCAGTTCCCGCAACCTCTCCCTCTTAATAAACCTCATAATAACCCCGCTCCTCATATTTCCCGACATCCCCTGTTGGGACAACGGGTTCCCCCCTCGTAACTTATAATTCAATATTCACATTTCAGATAATGTGCCCAAGGTGTCCCTCTCAGCCAATCAAATGCTAAGAAAGCCCTCGCTGGCCAATGAGAGCGCAGGAAAGTGATTACAGACTCTCTTTTTCACTGGGGGGGTGTCACTCCTAACAGCACCCGCCGTCCGAAACGACCATTCACTTTCAATAGAAACATACAATGCTGATTAAGTCCCACTAACACTCCTCTCTCTTTGTTCTCTTCTTCTTGGACTCTTATATTGTTGTTTGTTTAAGTGGACGTCAAAGTTATCATACAGAAATTCGGTTTGAGTACACACACAGCTACCGTGAAACCACGGACCCTATACTAGTAGGTCTGAAATTGAGTAGTGATGTTTCGACTCAAATGTCACTTCTGTAATTGTACCCCATTAACACTGTGGCTGCCAAAATGTTTGATCATTATTTCTTGGTACAGTATCCGCTCTCACTTCCGGATTTTCAGAAATGATCAGTTAATATAGGCTATCCATTTTTAGAAGGAACAGCGTTCAATAGAGCAAAAGTGTATCAGTTCTCTGTTACTACTCACAAGACTTTTGCCTTGCGCTATATGACTATAGTAAATCTACTTGTTGGATCCGGATCCATGGGCATAACGCATCGTGGAGCCGCTAGCTAAAACGTTCACAAGGCCCGCACTTGATCGTCCAATTTCGTCCAATTGAATCGAGCAGCGATACATTTGTTGTAGCAATTTTCATAGAACTGTATCACTAACACTGGCTGATATTGATCTACGAGCTCCCCAACAGCTCACTTATCGAAAACTGTTGCGTTTTCACCTTGAGTCATAGCTACTGTTTGATTTAGCAAAGGAATAATAGAGTGAGTACCACAGTAGTGGTACAACAGATTTTGGAAGCTTATGTTCTTTAATTGTACCAGGTTTGAAAAGAGATAATTTTTGAGCAGTTCCGGAAGTGGGAGCGGATACTGTAATTTCAAAAAAGGTTCGATTGCAGGGTGCATGTTATGGAGGTCGGTGAAACATTGACGGTTTCTGCTGGAGCACTGGAGTCTTGCGACAGATAAGTGAAAAATATCCAATCAATTAAAGACAAAAGCTTTCCTGCAAGTTCATCGTCTTTCAAATACTATTTCCGACAGGAACCTTTACAGTGCTCGCTTCCATTAAGTCAAAGCTCGAAGCATGTTATCGATCATCACTGCTTTGTCCAAAATGTATCCATCGTTTCCCTCTGTTTTACAATAGAACCGTTGTTCACTTTACAAAACGTATTTCTACCAATCGTTATTTCTCACCGATGAGTGACGCACGAGTTGACATGGATGCCGAGTTGGCGCAACTCTTGCTCGAACAGGAGCGATTTCTCCACGAGAAAAAGCCGCCATCCGCCAAAATCGTCCATCGTGGTGATTCACATAAAGTTTCCGGCTCGAAAAGCTATGGAAACGTTGAAAATGAGAATCCCCAAATGCTTAAAAGTGTTGTCGAGCGTCAAGTGACGCCTGTCGGTCAAGCGGAATTTGTATTTCCATCCAAATCGTCAGGTTTTCCAACAGTACACAAGCGCGGACAGGGTCAAAGTCTGTTTGGACGCCGAAGACGCGAAGCCGCGTCGAAAAAGCCCCGGGAAATGCCGTTAAATGACGAGGAGAGTGCGATCGATGCAAGTAATCGAGCCAAATTACAAGAAATGAGTCCCCAAGAGATTCGAGAAGCTCAAGAAGACCTCAAGACGATGTTAGACCCAAAATTAATTGAGAAATTCAAGAATCGACGGAGGCAAATGGACCAAAAGGAGACGCAAAATACTGTCAAAAGTATGGCTTCCGTGACCCAGGTGCAAAATGGTACATTAGGAGTACAATATAAAGCGATAGAAGACAAAGAACAGGTTGACAAAGAAGAAATGATTCAACGATTGGCTGCAGTCAAGACAGAGGACGAGTTGAAGCAACAAGTCAATTGCTTACCTTTGGAAGAACGTGCGAAACTGGACTGGACACAGCCGTCACGTGAAACAAAGAGCAAGAGAGGAAATGGCAGTACCAAACTTGCACATCGAACAGCAGAAGAGGCGACACTGGAACGCTTTGATTTGGATGGAAACGTCTTGGAAGCGACAGAGGCCGAGGTGCCTGTGCATTCCGGTTTGTTTCACCACGGTGATGATCCGGATGCAGCAGGATACACACTACCGGAGCTATTGCATCTTGCACGCAGCTCTGTGGCGAGTCAACGCGCTATGGCACTTCATGTCGTGGCCAAGATTCTGCACAATCGTCAGGTGCAGACAAATGCGTCCCTTGCTTTGGCACCTCGAGTGGTTCCTCGTGATCTGGCCATCACATTACGCATCGTGCTGGACGACCAGAACTACACTGCTCTATGCGCTGGTGTGTCTGCCCTCCATGCGTTTATTGTGCCCATAACTCATGAGTCTGATCTCGAAGAACGCTACGTCGCTGAATCAAAACATGGGACTATTGTATTCCCGCCACAAGTTCATCTTCATCGAAACGGAGGCGATCGAAGCAAAGAACTTCACTCTTACGAGACGGAAGAGGTCGTTTACTTTGATAAAGGAGAGAATGAGGATGGATCTCGAATCAGTGATGAGGATTTAGCGGCATTGGACCCGATTCAAGCCCTTCTTTACATGGATATAACCACGCGACTACGGTACATTCTCGAGACCATTCAATTACCAGATCACGATGCAACGGAGAAGATCTTCGAGATCTTAATTGCTCTCGCGCGCTACTCGCCACGTGCTGCTCAAGAGATGACCTCGAATACAAGACTCCTGAAATTACTGCAGCAAAAGTACATTGAGAACGAGACTGTCTTGGCGTTTCAGCACGACAATACGCCACCGCTGCGCTTTTGTCTAATGGCTTTACAGCTTGTGCGGACACTTTGTCAAGGACATCGTAGTGTTGCGACTACTCTGATGACAAATGGTCTGATTCAAAGCACCAAAGGGTTTCTAGCATTGACTGAAATCTCTGGCGATGAGACCGACCAATCGTCTGGTCTGTTTGTTGCAATCCAAGTCGAAAGTCTCCGTATTTGGCGCATTCTGCTTGGCTATGGTCTCGATTTTCACTGTTTTGCTTACTTATTTCCCGTCCTTTCTAAACTCGGGGGACAAAGACCTTTGGATGCGTCCATTGCACTCAAGTCGGCTCTTTTTGCAGCTCTAGAAGCCTTTTGTGGACTTGGAGCCGTGCACGAAGCGCAGCACTACTTTAATCAGCTAGGCTTCTATTTGACGGAAGCTACGGACGAAGCCATGCGACTGTTAAGTTCGTTATCCAATGAAAATGATGTCAAGACGCTTGTGTTTCTCGCCACGGTGTTGCGATTCCTTACCGCTGCTAGCGCTCACGTTATCAAGTTCAACTTGGACAGGAGTGGGCATCTTAAAGTATTCCAGCTTGTTCACTCGCACCACGTACTTTGGAAATGTCTGGCTTCATACGATGATACAGTGGCAAAACGGGAGCTACTTGCGTCGATTGTTTCTTTCCACCGACAAGTGATTGCCAACGGCTTGTCATCTGATGATATGGATGATGACGAAATCGCCCAGACCTTTTCACGCCAAGTAAGCGGACTTTTACTAGCTGCAATGACTTGTGCTATCTCTTCTTCTTCTTCCAAGGTCAGTCTCTCGTTACTGCAAGCGTGTGACTTTGCTTTTCTATTGAGTGAACAGATCAATGATCTCACACCAGAGATCATGCTAAGCGTGTATCGTCAGGTCTTGATTCTTGTCGAACGTCTTGGAAGTGGGGGCGAGTATTTGGTCACACGATTATTCGCACAAGTGGTGTTTCATCCCCGTGTTCTACTGCGTCTCAATGTGTTTCATGAAGAAACTGAAGCGAATCGTATGAGTCGTATACTGATTCCCATATACCAGGCTCTTGTCCACTCTTCTCATAATCATGAGACGCACTCGGCTTTGATTTTCACTAATGCATCGACAAGTGACAAAGTTTCGTACCATTTCCGTCTTCCTCAAGACGAGAAAACGTTTCTTCCCAGTAATTTACCGTTACCGAACTTTTGGATGGTCTGTCCTTTATCCCGAATGGAGTATCGCAGCACAGGAAATGGTACAGCAGGTCCATCGCCGTCAGAGAGCGATGAAATGAAGCTCATTGTGAGTGCGACATGTCGATTTGTGTTTGAGTTTGAGCGTCTGGCGCCTCAGCTTTCTTCGATCGTCGACTTACGTTCAGAAGATAAACTTTTTCACCTTTTGCACGTCTTTTTCGCTGGTAGCGACGTCCTCTTTGATGATCACGTGGACGCTGCACTCAGTCAAGTGCTGCCAAAGCTTGTTCAACCGCTTTTGGACTCTCTAGTTGACTCGCGAGTATTTTATCAAGGCATGGTCCGAAATCTCCAGTGTATTCAACGCTTCGAGTCCGGAGAGGAGCTGAATTCGTCTCAAAGTCAACAAGCAGCAACTTTTTCATTCGACGAGCGGCTTGTGCTGCCGTTTATGGAGAAACTCGTTGGTGAATTCACTGCCACGTCGTTTGCCAATCCTCATTTTGCTCATTGTGTGACATTATTGATGACTTGCGATTTTCCTCTTGAAATACGTAAGTTGGTGTGGAAAGAGCTTCAAGACTCGCATTTGTTGCATACATTGGCACCTTTTGAAGGCTTGAGCTCGCTCTTGTTTCAGCGATGTACACAGAGTACCACAAGCCTCGCTGATGCGCAATTACTGCATTTGATGCAGCAAGCGATGTGTAGGAAACACATTTCGCCATCGAAAGGGGCTTTTGCCTATTCCCTGGCTGTTCACTATCTTGTTGTCTACCTGTTTACGGAAGGAGAGAAAGCAGCTACGCTTAGTTCTGCGCGTCAACAAGTTGCACAGACACTTTGTGCAGAAGCATCTCCAGATATTTGGAGACATCTTTTAAGCTACGACGTATCCAAGAACGCAACGTTCCTACCAACCGACGAACGACGACTGATACTGTCTGATCGTGTGGAAAAGCTTCGGACGCAAGCTGCATTGACGTCTGATCAATTATTAGCCTTCGAAACGACTGTGGCGTTGCTTGATAGCTCGGACACCACTTAGACCAAACAGAAGCTAATCCTGCCCTCGTGTCAAACAACCAGAGACGGCGTGATTCGCTTCCTCTTCCTCATTGACTCGGGATCTTTCGCCATAATCTTCACCGTTATCTTGGCGTATTTGAAGTATAGGAGAGGACGCACGACGTTTACACTCGTGTTTGCTAATCCACGATGCCAGACGCGATAGTCCATGATTATTGGCCTTCCTGCTTCAATACATGCAATGACACTGGGTAAGTCTTTGTAGCCTTCAAATGCCGTGCCGCGCGTTCCATTATCATGAAGATGCGACTTGAGTTTCATTTCCGTGCCTCCAATCTGC
>MIQA02020301.1:0-16698 GCA_001887855.2 Sclerospora graminicola
CGACTTCGTCTTGCTCAACCATCCTCGGCCTGGTCCACGTCCGCGTCGCGTCCGGTGAAGTCTTTCAGCTCGGACGTGGCCGACATTCGCACCCTCGTGATCGCTCCCGAATCCGCGTCAAACGCTTGGGCCGAGGCCATATGGGCTCGGCGGGACATCCCCAGGTCCAGGTCATCCGGATCGTAATGGTACTTGGCCGACCTGACGGATTCCATATCCACGTCGCTGAGAGACAGCTTCCTGTTCGTTGGCCGACGTCCGGTCCGGCGACCTGTCTGACGCCTCGGCGGGGCGGCATGGGGTTCACTTTGCTTGGACTGCACCGACTCCATATCTTCATCACTCGGCTCCCTCGCATAGTACTGGACTGATTCGGGGGCCTGTGTCCCACGACGAGCGGGCTGGTCCGGTGACTTCGGACTGCCGCGGCTGGCGCTCAGCCGACGTTGCTCTTCCAAGTATCGCTCCATCATCGCCGAGAACATGTTTTGCAAGTGATCCGGCACCTGAGGAGCGACTTGAGGGGCGGCTTGAGGGGCGACTTGAGGGGCGGCTTGAGGGGCAGCCGGGCTGCCAGATTGGCATTCCTTCTTAATTCGCCCGTCCGCGTCTTCGTCTTCCTCCTTTGGTTCTGGATCCGCCGCCGCTGTCCGCCAGGCCTGCACGCTGTACTGGCCGGCGTTCTTTCGCTCGGGCGTACCCGGATCCTCACGTCCTCCAAGTCTCATGGCTGTCGCCACACGCGCTGCTCCCCTTGGGCCAAGCGTCATGCGGGTGATACCCACCGATGAATCAGATGAGTCCGCCTCCGAGGGGGCAGACTCGTACTGCGAAGAGCCTGAGTGTATACCGGCTGGTTTGCTTGTCGCCGGCGGCGTGGACGGCGCCACTCCAGTCGTAGCTGTCATCTTTTTCGACGGCGGCGAGCAAACCACTAGCGGTACCAAGTGGTCGTGCAGGGCGCTGGACGCCTCTTTCAACTTGTCCATCTTCAGATCAAACAACTCGTTCGGATCAAACACGCCGGTGTTGATGCCGGCTTGTTTGAGTTGGTCGAATAGTCCTCTAATGAGGGACACGTGGCCGTCTGAGAGAGTTGGGGGAGAGACGGAACCTTTCAATCCGCCTATGATCTTCGGCCGTGTTATTTTTAGTACCTTATCCGTCCGCAAGAATTGCCCCAACTCGTGAAGATGGAAAGCACGCTCCAAGTCGATATCCGTCGATAGGCCGTCCTGCTTCTCTTCTTCCTCTTCGAATCGCGGTTTGTCTTTGTAGGTCGGATAATCCAATTCCTGTCAATCCGGTTTCTTTAGGGGTAGGGGGGCCAGATCGCGACTTGGTCCCGATCCGGCCGGCTTCCCACTCCGGTCGTATCCGACTTCCGCTTTTTCTTCCTTTATCTTTTCTTTTATATCCAAAATATGCATTCGTTCGTTAGGATCATGGTCGGAACCATGATCCTTCCTCGGACTATGGCGACTTGCACCATAGTCCGATCCGGCTCCATCTGTGTAGCGGCCGGCACTGCCGTAGGTAGTACCATAATCCGCCCCCGGCGGAGCCTCTAGGGGAGTAACTTCTTCTTTAATGTCAACCTCGAACTCCCCCAATCCGAGGCGACCATCGCATCCTTCCATCTTCAGCGGCATTGGGGGCGATATGCCTTCCCCCAATGCACCCGACACAACATCGTCAACAAATTTGACAGGTTTAGGTCTTTCGCCCGCTAGGGACTCGCGGTGATATTCAGGGTCACCAAGAGATCCGGGCACGCGCACCATTGTGGTGTAGTCGCTCTCAGAAAATCTTCCTGAGACGCGAACACCCACGGGGGTCCCAGACGACTGACTACCGGAGGGGGTACTCCGCCCATCCGAGTCATGATCCGATCCGGCTTGAGGCCGGCTGGATCGGTCGCTTCCATCCGCTTGATCGCGACTGCTCGAATGTTGCATGTTAAAAGCTCACCTTGTGTACCCGTCAGTACTGGGTGGTTAGCTCTCTTGGTGGACCCTAGGGCGAAAAGTGTAAATCCGTCCAATAGGGAGATGAAGTGTAGGACTAGGGTAGCTCCTGGGCGGAAATCGTTACCGGGGAGCTCGTTGGGTAATATACTTGAACTTTGTATAGTGCCGGCTGGGCCGAGAATAGTCGATCGGCCAGCTAAACCAATAGGACACTTGAAATTTGTATAGTACCGGCTGGACCGAGAATAATCGATCGGCCAGCTAAACCAATAACAATGAAGGGCGAATCCAAATGTGTATCCACAGAAGGCCAAATGTCACCCCTTCCCAATACTTGATACCGTGTTCAAAACACGGGCGACTTGAGGTGAGTATACGAAGTCGCCGCGACTCCCGGTCAGGGGACTTCCGGTGGGTTAACTTAACCTTCCCCGGCAAACCAATAACAGCAAGAGGGGACCTTGTTAGCCCTCTGCCGTGAACCAATAAAAGCGACTTGTGTCTAAGAAAGCGAAACGTATACTGATTTATCCTATATCCAATACTCCCTTTGTGTAACCTACCCCAAATAACACGTCTGACCAGTCATGTACCTTACCCAACGCAACCCGGCTAACTCCGACTTTGTGTACCAGTCCGGCCGGTACACCGAACCCATATGGTACCAGTCCGAATGGTACATTGTACCCGGCCGGCTCGGCCGGATAGCCACCCATCCGCGCCCCTCGGCCGCTGACGCTAGCAGTCCCTTGGCAGCCCTTCCTACGATTCCGGTGCATACTCTTTCCACTAGAACAATCCTCTTCTTTCGGGCCCCTTCCACTCCATCCTTACGAACAATCCGCCATCTTGGCCGTCCGCCATCCGCGCCTCGGCCGTCAAACCTCCATAGTCCTTCCGTCTGCTCAGCCCGCTTATCCGACTATCCTCGCCCCTTGTCAGGTCCGCCGACTTGGTTTCCAGCCAGGCACCGCCCGACCGCCTACAAGTGTGCCTGGCAGTCCCAAATTACATCTTATTCCTGGCCGGTCTGGGCATCCGGCTTAGGGTAACATTTCAGCCAATCCGGTGCAGGCATCCATCATCATTAGTCCGTTAACTTCTGGAGCACTTCACCACATATTGGTTCCGCCAGGACTCTTGACGATCGGCAAAGCCCAATGCATCGCGCAACGTGCCGATCGGAGTCGGGTGCCCATAACCATAATAACACTCCCCGCCGTCGGCCTTGATGCCTCGCACCTCCGCCCGGCGAACAGGCAGATGCAGCACGGCAGGAAACAAGAAAACGTCCAAGTCGCATTCGCCGCGCTGGATCCCATCGACCACATAGTCGCAGATCACGGCCCAAGCAGCCCCGGCTTTGCTGCATCGGCGCTTGCGAGCATGATAATAATGCTCCAGCCACGCGTCCTTACGCATCGCTGCTGTGATCGGGAAATGGTGGGTCGCCTCCCATATCGCCTGAACATGTTCCTGATAATACAGGGCCAGGCGTCCCTGCAGATCAACAAACCAGGGGCGATCAGGAAATTCCAACCCGGATATAGGCGTCATGAGGATATCCCAAGGCTCTGAATCGATCAAAAGGTCAATGACCCCCTTTGTCAGCACATTCGATTGCCATTGCGTGTCCTTGGGCGTCGGCGACCTAATCGGAAAAATCCACCCTGGCGGACGGGACCACAAGCGAGGGACGAGTTTGCGTCTTACCGAAAGAACCAGAGGCGTTAGATCCCATACCTGATCGGCACTCCAGGGTCGTCGGGTCGTCATATGGGCATGCGACTGTTTGCCCTGCATAACGACGTATAGATCCATGAACCTCTCATTCGGATCATAACTATACTCGTCTTGATCGATCGCCGATTTGATCGCTGGAATGAAGACGCCAGTGAAGTTGGGCGGTCGGGTGGTCAGCGTCGTACCGGCGGACGGAGGAGCGCTAGAAGCAGCCGGAGCCGGTTGCTTGTCTTCCAGATCATCTTCGACATCGCCGTCGGAGTCAAGCAAAGTGACGGCCCGGGTCTGCGAAGTTGAGCCCGACGTGGCCGCCACCGGAATTCGACGATCAACGCTGCGTGATCGGGCCAAAGCAATTAGCGTTCTTTCATCCAAATCTGTCGACTCGTCGTCAGAGTCAGCAATGAGACGAGAGCGCTTGGCAGGAACCATCTTCTTTGATGAGCTTGCCCGTTTACGCTTCGCCGAATTCAAGATCGATGAGACCGATCTCGAGGCTAGCGGCGAACGGGATGGAGTGGACGCAGAAGCCGCTGCAGTGTTGATCACGGGCTGATCAGCATCATGGATCGGCGAAGAAGCGACGGAGAAGGTGGGCGATGGCGGGGCAGATCCAAGGGGCTTATGCGACGGTGTCCTAGACGGAGCAAGAGAGCTGATCAGCTCTGTGAATCCCTGCAAAGCCGTCCGAAGCGACCCTGAATCAGCGTTCGGGTCGGTCCACCTGTCCATGGTCTGGAGTGCAATCTTCCTCTAGTCGCCATTACGTTGGGTCCAGGCGCGCCCGTCGAGCGCTAGGGTTTCAAGCTTAACGCGAGCAAGATTAAGCTCGCTCCGGCGATCTTTAGCGTCCTTCCGACTCTCGCGCAACCTTGTTTGTACGTCGACACGGCCGATGCGCGAATCCGAAAGCTGCTTCACCAAGAGCTGGACCTGTTCATCCGTGTAACGCATCTCGACTTCCAGGCGTTCCACGTCCTCAGCAGTACGAATTTTTTCATGAAGCAGCTGATCATGGTCGCGACGGTGGTCATCGAGCTGTTGCAAATGACCCACCATCCCGACCATCGAACACTTCATCGCCTCGATGCGCTCGTCTGGAAGCAAGCATAGAAAAATATATACAGATCGCAGAAGAAACAGACGGGATGGACATACCTTGATTGCGTACGGTAACAGACAGCGAGCAAATCATCGATTGCAGAGAAGCGATAGTATTCGAAAGTTTGGAGATGCGTAGAGCAGCGAGATCAGCAGACAACTGATCACGCTCAACTGTCAGACTTTGAACGCGGCTCGTCATGTCCTGCAATTCTTGGTCAAGTCTGTCGCGATCTAATCGTAGAGCCGACAGCTGGCTAGCCGGATCGGCAGAATCACGTTCCAGGGTATCGAGGATGACCCGACGGTCGAATAACTCGGCATTAAGCGCCCGATTGGTATCATATAGGGAACCAACTCGGGAATTGCGCTTCGGATCTCCAACCTTAATCGGCTAGTTTCCATGGACCCCAACGTGAGTGGACCAGATGCCTCTACTAGACGAGCTAGCTGCTCCAAGTAACTGACAGGGCGATCCGAAGAAGGCCGAGCGGGAAAACCCCAAGGCGGAGGATACGAAGTCAGGGTTGTCGTGGGACTGATGAGGATGGTCGTGATCGTGGCCGCTGTCGTGATCAGGGGTGTTGCTGGATCAGCTGAACGTGAACTGGGAGGTGAGTCAGTGATCGAAGGGGCAGTCGAAGATGCCGGAACATGACGGGAAGATCGTCTCGAGTCAGCCATGGGTAGTCGCCAAAAGGGAAATTTGGAAATGAATGAGTCGAACTGCAGACGTTGCGCGGCTGCAGTTTGGCTCAGGGGCGGGTGTGGTAAAGCGATCTGGAAAAATGTTGAGAATAAGGTGGACCACACATGACCGTTGATTGGTGACGATGGAACACACATCAAGATGAGACAGTTGATAAGTGGGACAGGCTGATCGCATATACGACGAAAACGGGATAGACAACGGGCGTTCGTAACGTGAAGGGATAAACCAAGTACCGTTACTACGCCCGGTCCCGGATACTAATGGAACGGCGAAGATCACGATCGCGATCGGGATAACGCGTATTGAGTGGAGTTCACGTGGACGTATATGACGAGATCGGCTGAGACAAATTGAAGATACAGCAGCAATGGCGAAGTGACATATCAGAAACAGTTATCGGGTCGAACTATGAACAGTGCAGATGTTGAAGTTGGATGTGATACGAAGTTCCGGCCCGATCGGCCGAGCCACCTAATTCTGCCCCAGAATACGAAGATCCGGTATAAAATAGAACAGGGTATGTGGAGTGGCGAGCCGTGCGAATAATACTAAGTTAAGGCAAGCGATAAGAGCCGACGGATCTGTCCAGGAATGATGTAAGAAGGCCCGATCAGGCCCAATCTGCTGACTCGGTGCGATCTTGGTACCCCGACAGGGGATGAAGGTCGAGAATATGGTCGAGTGAGCAAGCAAAGTCGTTGTGATGGTAACCCGGAGGTGTTTCGAAGTGATCTGGGGCTGATCGCCCTGACCACTGCCCGATCACTCGGCCGATCGCTGTGCTGATCATGATCGGGGCTGATCGGCCCCAAACCGGCGTCCAGGTGTGAAGGTAGATGGAGTTTTCAGTTAAGCCAGTTTGGATATGAAGTGAACAGTGTTCGAAGGGCAGATCTCGAGTGTTACCAGGCTGTTTATCGGGAGATCGGGGTAGTTGAAGATCGCCATAGAGTTTGACCGTGATCAGGGCAGAAGTGGTACTGATCAGTTTGAAGGTGCAGCAAAGATCATTTTGAAGGTGCAGCAAGGTGGTACTATGCAACCGTGCGACGAAGTGAGCAAGGTCGAAGTATAAATCAGGCACATGAGTTGGTGTATGGTACACTAGGTATAGGACATTGCATATATATAACGTTCTTGATGTTCTCCTAAGCAAAGAGTCGCTCCGCCACTGTTGCGGTCATTGGGAGCACAGCGGTAACTAGTACCCAATCTTGCCCAAACTT
Source organism: Sclerospora graminicola (assembly GCA_001887855.2). Classification (NCBI taxonomy): domain Eukaryota; phylum Oomycota; class Peronosporomycetes; order Peronosporales; family Peronosporaceae; genus Sclerospora; species Sclerospora graminicola. Next base: position 6,753 of record MIQA02020301.1, read on the forward strand.
AAATCCCCGGTTAAGACGTGTTAGACGCTTTTGGCTTACCGGAAAGACCCCGACGGGTTTTGTTTGGTGATCAAACTTAACCTCAACGCACACGTGTTTGAAAACACGTTATTAATTTGGAAAGGTTTTGTGGAGATAAGTTTGTGGATACTGTGGAAGATCGTGGTTGATCGCCGTTCTCTTTGTTTCTTGTTATCTCTCACTCTCATTGGCTGGCCTGATCGGACTAAGTTTCCCGATCAGTGCCTGATATGATTAAGTAAGCGCCCCCAACCCGTTCTCCGGTGAAATTTCACGAGGACACACCCGTCTCGAAAGGTAATCCCCTCCGACTGATCAAGTCATCATGTTCCGTCACCGAGTTCACCTGAGTGAGTGTAACCACCCCCAATCAACGGGTACACAACGGTGAGATGAGTTGATTGGATCCAATCGCACATGACGACCGGTGGAAGGACCGGAAGATCAGATAGTCAACCATGTGGGGTTCTCTGATTCTGATGGCGTCAGGATCAACGGAGTACCCCCTCCGATAGTTGGTCGTTCGGGCCAGTGGGTATCCGGATTCCACCCAAGACTTCGGTCATGAATTTGGAAATCGGCTCCACCACAGAGTCAACGGAGAGATCCATGGTGGACAGTTGTTCAGGATCAAGAACCAAGACACGTTTGGAGGAACTGGCACATCCACTCTGACTATCAGGTATGGGTAATGTTTAGGATTGCCACATGTAAACTTAATACCTTTCACGATCGTGCAATGCCTGTTTGTATCTGTATGGTGGATGACGCTTGTAAAGGGACGACTATGGACTCACATCACATATTCTGGAACTGCATAAGGGTGCAACAGTTTTGGAAACTTTTACTACAGCATTTGGGCTGGATCACTGCTTTCGAGTGACATTGTGGCAGGATATCAAGAGACTATTGTGCTAAGGAGAGCACCATCTATAGGAAAAAATATTGATGAGGCGATGACGAGCAAGAACGGAATCCACAGTTCGAATTTACGGATCATTTTGAAAGACTTTGGTGGGGAATATGCAGTATTACCACAGTATGGATGTGGCAACTGCGTAATCAAGCGGTCTTCAACGATGAGAGGCAATTGCGACGGGATCACACAGACTTTATATGGTACAAGTGCATTGCGCAGCTTGAAGCGGTAGCTTTCTACGAGAGAAGAAACACATCCAAAGGAAAGGACAAGAGATGACAAGATACGACTTCACGTAAGCTTACAGTGCATCTCCAGCAACAACCCGGCGCCGAGTCCTGATCGTCACCCTCCGGCTAGTCCAGACCGAAGAAAATTGTACAATATCTGAGCTTAAACTTCATACTAGCATCATTAACAAATTAGACTACATTTACTATTACTACGAAGATTAACAAAACACGGTATTGCTATCAGATCCAACCCGTTTGCAAGAAAGTACAGTAATAGGAAAAATGCGTCCTGGGACCTGGCATCATCCCTGTTCGCACCACTGGAGGGCGCGCTTTTGTGTTTTCTGTCATCGTTTTCATCGATTCGTGATCGCATTCGGTGCTAATTGAACTTTGTCTACCTACGTTCGTGGCCTGGCATAGCAGGTATCTCCTCTGCCACCAAAAAAAGTTGAGCCTTTTATTAGTCGTTTTTCTCTTGAGGCGCGAGATGTCGATTCTTCCAATTTGCTACGGATTTTTTCCAATATTTGCTGATATTGCACTGCTCGTACTCTCACTTTTGCTCGAGGTTTCTGGACTGGTAGCGTCACTTTAAGACGTCGTACTCTCACCCTTGCTCGAGTGACGACGTCTTGAAGTGACGCTACTAGTCAATTAAAATGTTGATATTTAGGAACATCGCAGCGCCTTCTTCGAGCGGCTTAGTTGAAATTCTGCATTGTGGTGACTTTAATGTGTTATTTAGCTCTTTTTGTTGTCTATTTCAGCTGTAGATGTGGTGACAAAGACCCCCTCATCGTGTATCCATTATTGCTTTCAATTATCATCTCTTTAGCCTGGTCGCACGTTGAAAACCGTCCGGACACACATTTTAGCGGAGCTGGAAATTCGAGTAGACTGTCAAGATAACAAGGGTCGAACGCTGACCACTTGGATCATCATATGAATAAAAAAACGTGGAAATCGAGGAGGGGCACGTGATACCAGCCTGCCAAACACCCGTGGGAAGCTCACCTGGTATTTGACAGCCATTAGGGGGGATTTCAACTCATGTCCCTGTAGGTAACGAACGAAGCGTCAAATTTTGGCAACAACGTGGCCATCAACGTGCCATTACGGCTGCTCTATAAACCGTCAGGTTTGACTTTAAAATTCTTCTTCACGTCTACATCGCACGTATTTGGTGGCTGAATTGTACTATTTCTCGGCTCTGCAGCATCTGGGGGAAGTGAAGATTGCCCGCACTTTTGTAACTCTTCCTGTTTTTATTCTGCAACGAATCACTTAACGGCAATCAATGGTGTTGCCAATGGTCCCAGTGCGCGTTTGTGTTCTCATGAGCGCATGGTGCTCAAAATCGCAGTTTTGGACATTTTGGGGGAATGAAAAACTTCGATTTCCCCTTTTTTGTTTGGACGAAGGTGCGAGACTAATGGAATACACGGGTATTGCAAATGAGACGTGGTTGTCGCTGTTTCTCGCGCTGAATTCCTGGGGGCCAACACGTTCTTGAAGTCCCATAAACTTGAAATCTGCTAAGCACTTGGATGTACTGATCGAATAAACAAAAAGCATCTGCATCCAGAATTTCGATAGGTAAAGGCTTTTCTACACCATCCTGGGGCGACGTTGGAAGTTTATACCGCATAAAGGTCCACTTCATATTCAAATCCAACACTTTAACGGGCTTATGGTCTTTCAGAACTTGGCTACCTCCACGTCTTTAAGAACTTGCGCCATGGAGAGCGCCGTTTCACTGTCACTAAGGGGCTTAAAAACTTACTAAATTCATGGAAACTCCGAATACAAAAAATCGTTATTTAAATAGACAGTCATTAGGCGATAAGATCCTTAATCGGCGGTTCTACTCCCTTTTTAACAAGCAGCTTCAGCAAGGTAGGCTAGAGCAACCAAAGAAACTTTTATTGGAAAGTACCGGTGGGAGTAAAATCAATTAAGCCATTAAGTTAAAATGCATAAGACTAAAGTTGGCGGTATCAACCTCGGCATTTAGGCATCGAACCATTGGTGATACGAAGCTCTCGGTCCTTCAATTTAACTTGTAATATGACCAGTGCAGAAGCAAGAGAATACTCTATTTTGAGATTTTATAGTGTTGTGGTGAAGCGATCGGAAAATATTGGGACCGAAGTGGACCACACATGGCCGTTGATTGGTGACGATAGAACACCCATCAACATATGACGGTTGATGGGTGGGAAAAGGTTGATCACGATTAAGAAGAAAAGGTGGTGGCCAACGGATATTTACGACGTGGAGAAATCAGCCAAGTATGGTTGCTAAGCCCAGTCCCAGGCACTGGCGGAATGATGGAGATCACGATCACGATCGTTATTACAGTCACTAAGTGGAGTTCTCGTGGATGTAATAAGAATAGTGACTGTTGACATGGCATACCAAGGGCAGGTGACCAGCCGATCTCTGAATGGTGTAGTGGTTGAAGCTGGCTATGATCGAAGTTACGGCCTGATCGGCCTGTCATGCCCGAAGAATGAAGATCAGATGAGGAATGAAGATCGGGCATGTGGATTGACAGGTTGTGTGAGTGATGTGAACTTTGGTTGGTCCGAAGATGACGTGGCAAGGCCTGATCAGCCGAGATCGGTGTGGTATGGTTGTCCTGACGGGGTATAAAGATCGGAAGTGTGGTTTGGAAGATGAATTGAGTCGTGATGATGATGACCCAGAGCGTTCCCGAGGTGATCAAGGGCTGATCAGCCTGATCACCACCTGATCACTTGGTCGATCACTATGGCGATCGTGATCAGGGCCGATCAGCCTCTGATCAGCGTTGATATGCAAGGGCAAGTAAGTTTTCGGTTTGGTCGGACTATATACGAAGTGAACAAGTGCTGAAGAGCAGGTCTCAAGTGGTTTCAAGGTCGTTTGTTGAAGATCAGGATGGGTTGAAGATCTTTTGAAGAGTCGGGTCGTGATCAGGGCAGAGTCGGTACAGGTCAGCTTGAAGGTGCAGCCAGGATGGGCAAGAGGGTGTTACGCAACCGTGCGACGAAGTAAATAGGTTCGAAGTAAAGGTCAGGCATGAGTTGATGTATGGTACACAGGTATAGGACATTGCATATATAATAACAGGTTTAGATTTTCCCCCTAAAGCAAAGAGTCGCTCCGCCACGTGTGCGGTCATTGGGAGCACAGGGTTGATTAGTCCCCTCTTGCTCAACTGATTCCCGGTTAAGACGCGCTTAAACGCATTTTGGCTTACCGGAAGACCCCCGACGGGTTTGTTTTAGGTGATCTAACCTCACCCGCAACGCGCACGTGCTTAGAACACGTTAATAATATTGGTAAAGGTTTTGTGGAGATAACGTTTGTAGATTACTGTGGAAGATCGTGGATTGATCGCATTTTCTTGGTTTCGTTATATCTCTCTCTCATTGGCTGGCCTGATCAGACGAACTTTCCTGATCAGTGCCTAGATACTGAATAAGTGTCGACCCCAACCCGTTCTCCGGTGAAGATTTCCACCCGAGGACACCCCCCGTCTCGAGAAGGTCATCCCCTCCGACCTGATCAAGATCATCGTTTTCGTCACCGAGTCCACCTAAGTGAGTGTAACCACCCCCGATCAACGGGTACACAAGGTGAGATGAAGTTAAACATAGATCCTGACGCGCATGAAGACCGGCCAGATGACCGGGAGGATCAGATCAGTCACCATAGTGGTGATTCATCTGATTCCGATGCTGATCAGGATCAACGGAGTACCCCCTCCGATAGTTGGTCGTCCGGGCCAGTGGGTATCCGGATTCCACCCAAGACTTCGGTCATGATTTTGGAAATCGGCTCCACCACAATGGTGCGCGTGCCCGGATCACTTGGTGACTCAGGATATCACCGTGATTCCTTTGATGATGAAAAAGATGTGAAAATCAAAGTGGAGGAAACTTTTTCGGGTGTATTGGAGGAAGGCGTATCGCCTCCGATGCTGTCCATTTCTAAAGGAAGCGATGATCGACCTGGTTTGGTGGAGTGCCAGGTCGAGATTAAAGATGAAATAACTCCCCACATGGCCCCGATCGGGGCCGATCTGGGTTATAGTAAAGTTGACTATAACCCAGGAAAGGATCGAGGTGTTAACCTTGATCCTATGCATAAGAAGAAAATGGAAAAAGACAGAAAAAATATGGGGGCGGATCATTGCGATCCACCTAAAAAATATGTGAAACCTAAACCGAAGATCTTCGAGGAAGACGAAGAGAAGATCGAACCAGCCGAGAAGACCACTGTCCAAGATGTGGAACGACTGTTCTATCTTCGAGAGTTTCACAAGTTCCTGGTTACCAACCCAGTGATGAAGATCATCAAGCCTAAGATCATCGGGAAGCTGGAAGGTCGAGCGACCCGGCCGGTGATCACAGGCAGTCAACTTGATCTGATCAGAAACCTCTTGGCGCAGATCGACGAGGTTGGCTTCACTACTGGTGCCTTCGACGCGAATATGCTATTCGATCTGGATCAGGAGACGATCAGAGAATCTATGATCACCTTGTATGATCATCTTGCCTCGTTACTAGGGGCGAACCCAGTGGTTCAGTCGCCGATCGCGGATCCTTCGCACCGATCACAGTTGGTGGAGTATCCTATGGATATCGAGTCGATATATCAATCGTCATCACAATCTGGAGTGGCATCCACCGACTCCTCGGTTGGGATCACGCGTATGACGTTGGGCCCGAAAGGGATCCAGCAGATCAACCCAAGACCGAGTCGCAGAACAGGAAGAGAAAGCCGGAACCTGGTAGAGTCGGATCGGACGATAGCTTCAAAGACGCTCAGGAAGCGCCACAGGCTAGTCCGACCTCCAACACTGGTCATACCAACATGCCGGAGGTCCCAGAGCAATTAAAAGCCATGTTCGCGACAATGATGAACCGATTTGCGGGTGATCAATATGGATTGCCTCAGTACACACCTGGACAAGGACAACCATGGCGATCGGCACCGAATATGAATCAGTCTGCTGAGAAATCGGTCAAGAGACCCGTGGATGTGGAGATGGAATCAGTCCGATCAGCCGGAATCGTTCGTTCGATATGCCAGGCCGATCACCAGGACCGATTTCACCGATCACCCCCGCGGAGTGATGTGGACATGGAGTCAGAGGGCGAGATCAGCCAACATTTCGATCCAGATGATCTGGACATTGAGATGCCTCGTAGAGCGAATATGGCCTCCGCGCAGGCATTTGACAGTGAATCAGGAACGATCACCCGAGTACGAATGTCTGCGATCTCGGAATTGAAGGATTTCACTGGCAAAGATATGGATGACGATCAGGCCAGAGGTTGGTTAAGCCGGACTAAGTCAGCTTTTCTGAGGGACAAGACACCGGAAGCTGAAAGATGCCTGATCTTCGCTGATCTAATGAAAGGCCCGGCCAAGAACTGGCTTAAACAGCTAAGTCGTGAAGTGCGTCTGAAGTGGCCTCGGTTGTGTGAAGAGTTTGAAGAACAATATTGCAACTCGGGGGTGTCTGTCGCTAGACAGTACTACCACATGAAGAAAAGATCCGACGAGACGCCGATCGAGTACTTACATCGGTTGAATGTTGCTGGTCTACGCGCGAAAATGCCGATCAAGGACCCACGACACCCGGACATAGCCCGTGAACATGTCGAACACTTCATTGGGACTCTGGATAATCGCGATCTGGCTGATCAGCTAACCCTGCTCCGTATAAAGGACTCAGAACAACTGGAACTGACTCTAAGGACGCTGCAGCGGGCCAAGAGTCGACAACCCAAGGTCGAGGTAGGATCGAACCGTTACCGGTCCAAGCCACACCCTGATCAGGGTAAGATACCGGCAGCCCGACCAGCCAGAGCGATTCGAATGATCGCGAAAGAATCAGACAGTTCAGGCTCTGAAGAAGAAAGTGGCCAGTCGAGTCTAAGTTCAGACGAGGAACAGTACCGTCATGTATTTACGACAGAACCAATGTATCGCCCGAGATCATCGACTAATGGTGTGGACGGACGGAAACCTGGTGGTATTCAACCTGATCAGGACCGATCTCGTAAGAAATGTGTGCATTGTGGGTCGACCAAACATGGAGATCGTGATTGTTGGAAAAGAATTACGTGTGGAAAATGTGATCGTAAAGGTCACCCTTCTGATCACTGTTTTTTTCGTGTGCAAGACCTGTGGGAAGCTTCATGACGCCGGCGCCTGCCCTATCGAAGAATTCTTTAATCTGATGCGCAAGTGGTATGTGCCGACTAAACATGCTGGTATGCTCCCACCAGATGTTGAGAAGATGTTAAACTAGATCGCTCGCCAGGTTGGAATCTGGTTCGAGCCGAGCGATCTATGTTCTGCATTTATGCATATGTCGGTAGCGGAGATAAGTTTGAGGAAAAGAAGATAACCGACAATACATGTTCTAATTCAAATTGCATCGATCGGTGTCCGATCTACAGTCTCAGAGTGGATGAATATTCCCGATCGGACGTGATCATGGAGTTGGACCTACTGCCCGGTGAATCCCGAGGATACTGGAAGTATCACTCTCCCGACAAGTGGTTTAAACAAGCAAAAGCTAATGGGAAGATTAACAACGAAAAGGCCACTATTCTATTTCACTCTGGAGCAGAAGTCTCGATCATCGACTCCGCCTTTGCTCGTAAGGTGGGATGTCGTATAGACAGTACCCAGAGGCAAGAATGTGTTGGAATCGGCGAAAGTTCATATATGAAGGAAGGACGATCACGTGTGAAAATCACCCTGGCAGGATCCCTGGTCTACTATTTTAATGCTTGGGTTGGCCGGTTAGCCGGTCAAGACGCGATACTGGGAATGGATTTTATGGTACCAGCCGGTATACGACTTGACCTTTCTCATGGAACCCTGACTCTGCCAGATGAGGTGCAGATTCAGTTATCCGGTCGACGACCTTTATATGGTACTCATGTACGGATGCTAAGAATGGGTCAGTACGAGAACATCGGGGTGTCCCGATCAGTCGATGTCATGATTCGGCCGAGCGATCGGCAACAGAAACTGTGGCTAACCCGTGGTGAACGATGGGTACCAACGTTTGTTAAAGGTATCGGCAGATCAAGTTACATCAGGGTCACAAATATATCCGATCAGCCGCTGATCATTCACGAAGACATGATCCTAGGGATGTGGTTACCCGAAGGGAAAGTACCTCGACAGATCGGGTATGTCTCAGTGGGATCCCGAAGATATATTGATTGGCAGAATCTGGCTTATCAAGCCACCACAGACCTGATTAGTGACGAAGACTTAGCAGATGAAAACACCTCACCTATGGTCGAGAAGCCAGAATATTCTACGCCGACTAAGCTGCTGATCAGAAGACCGTCGGTCGAAGCGACAGGGGAAAGCCGGGTCGAAAAGGGTCCACAAATATTGAGTATTATTAGACCCGGCTCACCGAAAACAGCGGATCCAGAAAGCGGAAATAACGATGAGAAGTTCAGAAACGATCATGAGAAGAAAAAGGAGGATGAATCTGTCGAAGTTATTACGGAGGAAAGTGAGCCCGAAGTAGATCACCAGTCGGATGATTTACAAGGGGCGACTCAAGATGATACCGATCAGGAAAAGGCAGATCAGGTAGACGAACAAGTGTGTATACACGAAGGTGGTGATCAGTACATTGAAGGTATCGAGAAGCAGATGGCCGTTTTAGCGGAAGTATCGCCCGATATGCCAGAAGTCACCATGGAAGATCTACAGGTCGGTGATCCCGAAGTGAACACTCCCGAGCAGATCAATCAGCTAAAGAAGATCATCTGGAAGAGGCGTCACTTACTGATGGGGAAAGGTAACGCCCTACCCCCAGCCGCATTCGGAGCTGTCTGTGATATAGACGTGGGAAATGCAAGACCGATCGCTCAGCGTTGTCGTAAAGTTGCACCTCAATACCGGGAAAAGTTATCCGATTTGATCAAGGGTTTGCTGAGAACAAAGATCATCCGACCATCAACATCGCAGTGGGCATCACCCATTGTGATTGTGATTAAGAAGAATGGGGTTGATATTCGATTGTGTATCGACTACAGAATGGTGAATCGCCTCACGAAGTTGATGGTCTACCCGATGCCCCTGATCAATGACTTGTTAGAAGATCTGGATAAAGTTTTATGGTTTGTTCGTTGGATATGGCTAGTGGTTTCTGGGTGGTTTCGATGACTGATCGCGCTCGAGAGATCTCGGCCTTCGTTACACCTTTTGGGCTTTTTGAATGGAATCGGATGCCGTTTGGATTAAAGAATGCCCCACAGATCTACCAGAGGCTGATCGACAATGCTCTCTATGGGTATTTCCAGATCAGTGCTGATCGGGAAGCCACTGATCTACATGATGTGTTTACGGAAGGTGAGCCAGACCAAGACCAGGGCCGATCAGTATTGGGAAGGCGATCATATATAGACGATATCTTGGTCACGGCAACATCCTGGGATATGCTATGCGATAAGGTCGAACGACTCCTAGATACCTGCGAGCGTTGGAATTTGTCGATCAGTGTGGTCAAGAGTTTCTGGGGTCAGCCCAAGGTCGCTTACCTTGGCCATAACGTATCGATCCAAGGATTGGAAGCAAATCCGAAAGATCTAGCCGCTCTCAGCAACTTACCTTTTCCCCGATCGTTGAAGGCCATGCAATCCTTCCTCGGATCATTGAATTATTATAGCAGATTTATCGAGGACTTCTCGATCTACGCCGCTATACTGTATGAATTGAAGGAAGTTGATTATCA
>MIQA02020306.1:0-19318 GCA_001887855.2 Sclerospora graminicola
AATAACACGTATGACGTTGGGCCCGAACGGGATCAAGCAGATTGACCCCAAGATCGAGTCGCAGAACAAAAAAAGGAAGCCTGAACCTGGTCGAGTTGGAACAGACGACAGTTTTGAAGATGCTCAAGAAGTCGCACAACAACAATTCGACTCCCAACAACAACCCTACCGGCATACCAGAAGTCCCAGAGCAAATGAGAACCATGTTCACGGCTATGATGAATCGCTTCGTGGGTGAACAATGCGGATTACCTCAGTATACACCTGGGCAAGGACAACCATGGAAATCGATACCAAACATGAACCAATCCGCTGCTAAACCAGTCAAGAAACCTGTAGATGTGGATATGGAATCAGTTCGATCAGCCGAAATTGTTCGATCGATATGCCAGGTCGGTCACCTAGATCGACTCCATAGATCACCTCCACGTAGTGATGTCGATATGGAATCCGATGGAGGGATCGGTCAACATTTTGATCCGGATGATTTGGATATGGAGATGCCTTGTAGAGCAAATATGGCCTCGGCGCAGGCATTTGATAGTGACTCTGGAACAATCACTCGAGTTCGGATGTCGGCGATCTCTGAATTTAAGATTTCACCGGCAAGGATATGGATGATGATCAGGCGAGAGCTTGGTTGAGTCGGACTAAATCAGCCTTCTTGAGAGATAAGACACCGGAGGGTGAAATATGTCTGATTTTTGCTGATTTGATGAAGGTCTCGGCCAAGAACTGGCTAAAACAGCTGAGCCGAGAAGTACGTTTGAAGTGGTCTCAATTATGTGAAGAATTTGAAGAGCAATATTGCTACTCAGGGGTGTCTGTCGCAAGACAGTATTACCATATAAAGAAAAGATCTGATGAAACACCGATTGAATACTTACACCGGTTGAATGTTGCTGGTCTGCGCGCGAAAATGCCGATCAAGGATCCACGACACGCGAATATGGCTCGCGAGCATGTCGAACATTTATCGGCACTTTGGACAATCGTGACTTGGCTGATCATTTAATTCTGCTCCGTATAAGCATTGCGGAAGAATTGGAACTAACCCTGAGAACGCTACAGCGAGCCAAAAGCCGACAACCCAAGGTCGAGGTAGGATCGAACCGGTACCGGTCGAAACCACACCCAGCCACGGCAAGATACCAGCGGAACGACCAACCAGGGCGATCCGGATGATTAAGAAGGAATCGGACAGATCCAGTTCGGAAGAAGAAAGTGGCCAATCAAGTTTAGGCCCAGACGAGGAGCATTATCGTCATATCTTGACGACAGATTCGGTATTCCGTCCGAGATCATCGATTAATGCCATTGATGGACGAAAATCCGGTGGGGATCAACCTGATCAGAACCGACCCCGCAAGAAATGCGTAAACTGTGGGTCGACCAAGTATGGAGACCGTAATTGCTGGAAGAGAATCACATGTGGAAAATGTGGTCCTAAAGGTCACGTCTCGGATCATTGTTTTTTTTCGTGTGTAAAACTTGTGGGAAGATTCACGATGCCGGTGCTTACCCGATTGAAGAGTTTTCAATCAGATGCGCAAGTGGTATGTGCCGACTAAACATACTGGCATGCTCTCACCAGATGTCGAGAAAATGTTAAACAAGATCGCTCGCCAGGTTGGAATCTGGTTCGAGCCGAGCGATCTACGTTCTGCATTTATGCATATGTCGGTAGCGGAGATAAGTTTGAGGAAAAGAAGATAACCGACAATACATGTTCTAATTCAAATTGCATCGATCGATGTCCGATTCACAGTCTCAGAGTGGATGAATATTCCCGTTCGGACGTGATCATGGAGTTGGATCTACTGCCCGGCGAGTCCCGAGGATACTGGAAGTATCACTCTCCCGACAAGTGGTTTAAACAAGCAAAAGCTAATGGGAAGATTAACAACGAAAAAGCCACTATTCTATTTGACTCTGGGGCAGAAGTCTCGATCATCGACTCCGCCTTTGCTCGTAAGGTGGGATGTCGTATAGACAGTACCCAGAGGCAGGAATGCGTTGGGATCGGCGAGAGTTCATATATGACGGAAGGACGATCACGTGTTAAGATCACCTTGGCAGGATCCCTGGTCTACTATTTTAACGCTTGGGTTGGCCGGTTAGCCGGTCAAGACGCGATACTGGGGATGGATTTTATGGTACCAGCCGGTATACGACTTGACCTGTCTCATGGAACCCTGACTCTGCCGGATGAGGTGCAGATTCAGTTATCCGGCCGACGCCCTTTATATGGTACTCATGTGCGGATGCTTAAAATGGGTCAGTACAAAAACATCGGGGTGGCCCGATCAGTCGACATGATGATTCGGCCGAGCGATCGGCAACAGAAATTGTGGCTAACCCGTGGTGAACGATGGGTACCAACGTTCGTAAAGGGTGTCGGCAGATCAAGTTACATCAGGATTACAAACATATCTGATCAGCCGCTAATCGTTCACGAAGACATGATCCTAGGGATGTGGTTACCCGAAGGGAAAGTACCTCGACAGATTGGATATGTCTCAGTGGGATCACGAAGATATATTGAATGGCAGAATCTGGCTTATCAAGCCACCACAGACCTGATTAGTGACGAAGACTTAGCGGATGAAGATACCTCACCTATGGTCGAGAAGCCGGAATATTCTACGCCGACCAAGCTGCTGATCAGGAGACCACCGATCGAAGCGATAGGGGAAAGCCGGGTCAAAAAAGGTCCACAAATATTGAATATTATTAGACCCGGCTCTCCAAAGACAGCGGGCCCAGAGAGCGAAAATGATGGTGAGGAGTTCAGGAACGATCTTGAGAAGAAAAAGGAGGATGAATCTGCCGAAGTTGTTACGGAGGAAGGTGAACACGAAGTAGATCACCAGCTGGATGACTTACAAGGGGCGACTCAAGATGATGCTGATCAGGAAAAGGTAGATCAGGTAGATGAACAAGTGTGTATACATGAAGGTGGTGATCAGTACATTGAAGGTATCGAGAAGCAGATGGCCGTTTTGCCGGAAGTATCGCCCAATATGCCAGAAGTCACCATGGAAGATCTACATGTCCGTGATCCCGAAGTGAACACTCCCGAGCAGATCGATCAGTTAAAGAAGATCATCTGGAAAAGGCGTCATTTACTGATGGGGAGGGGTAACGCCTACCCCCAGCCGCTTACGGAGCTGTCTGTGATATAAACGTGGGAAATGCGAGACCGATCGCCCAAAGTTGTCGCAAAGTTGCACCTCAACACCGGAAAAGTTATCCGATTTGATCAAGGGCTTGTTGAGTTCAAAAATCATCCGACCTTCAACATCGTATTGGACATCACCGATTGGGATTGTGATAAAAAAGAACGGAGTCGATATTCGATTGTGTATCGACTATAAAATGGTGGATCACCTCACGAAGTTGATGGTCTACCCGATGCCCCTGATCAATGATCTACTAGAAGATCTGGATAAAATTTTATGGTTTTGTTCGCTGGATATGGCTAGTGGTTTCTGGGTGGTTTCGATGACTGATCGTACTCGAGAGATCTCGGCTTTTGTTACACCTTTCGGACTTTTAGAATGGAATCAGATGCCGTTTGGATTAAAGAACGCCCCACAGATCTATCAGAGATTGATTGACAATGCTCTCTATGGATATTTCCAGATCAGTGCTGATCGAGAAGTCACCGATCTACATGATGTGTTTACGGAGGGCGAATCAGACCAAGATCAGGGCCGATCAGTGTTGGGAAGGCGATCATATATAGATGACATCTTGGACACAGCAACATCCTGGGATATGCTATGCGATAAGGTCGAACGACTTCTGAAGACCTGCGAGCGCTGGAATTTATTGATCAGTGAGGTCAAGAGTTTCTGGGGTCATAACGTGTCGACCCAAGGCATGGAAGCAAACCCAAAAGATCTGGTTGCTCTCAGCAACCTACCTTTTCCCCGATCACTGAAGACTATGCAGTCCTTTCTCGGATCTCTGAATTATTATAGCAGATTTATCGAAGACTTCTCGATTTACGCCGCTATACTATATGAACTGAAGGAAGTTGATTATCATGGGCTACGAGAACGTGATCGGGTAGGAAGATCACCAATCGAGACTGATCACGAAGTGGAAGTTACTAAAATGGATCTCAAGACTAGATTACTGATCGATCGGACTGATCCAGGGTCAGAGGACCATATGAAGCGAGCTATGGTAGCTTTCAGTATGTTAAAGGCGAAGATGATCTCGACGCCGATACTGAAACACTTCGATCCGGAGAAGATTCCCGTGGTGATCTTATATGCCAGTAAATGGGCAATATCAGCCGCACTGGTCCAAGATCACGATGGAGTCTATTGCCCAGTGACGTTCACAAGCCAAACATTAAAACCGAATGAAGTCAACTATGGTATTGTGGATAAGGAAGTGCTAGCATTATTACGTGTATTGGATGTTTGCTACTCTATGCTGGTAACTAGATCGATTAAGGTATTGTCCAGGCGATCTAGTTTGGCTTGGTTACTGTCAGCGAATGGGTTAGACGGGAGACTGGGGTGATGGGCAGCGCTGTTATCTCAGTGGACCTTGGAGATCATCAAATGCACCAAGGGCGAAGAAGAAATTCTTGGAACATTAGCAACCAGCATCACACCGCGATCAGAAGTCGATGAAGCCCTGATCGAGGTCGCCCCTCGGAAGCAACCACGAGAATCAATCACTATACCCCCACCGATCGTCGGCTCGGAGGAAAATCTGATTGTTGTAAGTTTCGACGGATCAGCGAGTGTGAAGAAAGGCGTGGGGGCGTATAGTGCGCTGTTATGGAAACTGCCTGAATGGACTGTCATATCGGCCGGTTCAGATTATACCCCAGGTATCACGGTCAATGAGGCCGAATATCGTGGTCTGCTGCTAGGTTTGGATCTCTTGCAAGAGCAAAAGATCGGAAGAGTAATCATATGCGGAGATTCAAACCTGGTAATTCGGCAGATCACCGGAGAGATCGATTGCAAAGCACCGCGTTTGAAGTTGCTGAACGATCGCGTTATGAAAGCTTTACGTGGATGGCCAAGGCATGATCTTTTACATGTGAAACGTGATTGGAATCGGAGCGCAGATCACCTAGCCACTATGGCCATGCGTGATCGACCGAATCAATAGTTACTGATAAAGCATTGCTGGAAGAACTGGTGGAGATCAATAGGCTGCCTGAGCTGATTCGTGTGGAAGATGAAAAGGAAGCAGCCCAGATCTCGATTATGACGAGATCACGAACCAGATCACCACCTAACAGATCACTCTCTCGAGAAAGCCTAACAGAAGAAATAGTACAGGAGATGCGGATCGAAAGAAATCTCAAGGCACAAGACGAAGAAAAATGGATCGTTGATTTGAAGGCGTTTCTGAATGGAGATCTGGAGAAGTTGAGCCAGGATGAAGCAAAAGATTGTGCTAAGATCGCGTCCAACTATGAGATCGACGAAAACGATTTATTGTTTTACTATGTTCAAGCTGATCAGGCCGATGCAGATCTGGACCGATCAGCCAGGCTCGTGATCCCGGAGACTTTACAAGCTGATATCTTACATCATTATCACGTCAGTTTAGAGGGTGGTCACCAGGGCGTAGGTCGGACGTACCACAGGGTTCGCAAACATTTTCACTGGAGAGGCTTATATCGAAGTGTCCAAAAGTTTGTCGGAACATGTACGGATTGCGAAACCGGGAAGGGCATGCCGAACATCCGGGGTAGATCACCTGGAAATATCCAGGCGACCTACCCTTTCCAAGTGATAGCGATGGATCACATACCGTCCCTGCCAAAATCGTTCAAAGGCAATACAGAGTTGCTGATCTGGACTGATCTGTTCACGGGATTGGTGATCGCGAAAGCGGGATCTACCCGAACAGCCCAACAAGTCGCTTGCAGTTATGAAGAATGTGTCTTTAGGCGGTTTGGAGCTAGTGAGGTGATCAGGCATGATCGGGAACCAGGTTTCATGGCCGAAGTTTTCCGATCATTCAACCAGATGCTTGGTCAGAAACAGAGCGCGACCATGGCCTACCGCCCGCAAGCGAACGGTAAGGCCGAACGCATGGTACAGACGCTAACCAGAGCTATCAAGATGTATGTCGCGGATTCCGCTCAACAAGACTGGGATGAGTATGCAGAGAGGCTGGTGTTTGCGTTGAACTCCTCTTTCGATCGGATCAGGGGAGATACTCCGTTCTACTTGGCGTATGGTTGGGACCCCCGATCTACCATCGAGTCGGTGATTCCTGTTGGATGTACCCGAGGTCGAGATCGCGAAGCTCGTCGATGGCGTATGGGACTCCAGCGCCATTACCAACATGCGCGGGAACAAGTGAACGAACGACTGCGGAGGGCGATCCAAGAGAGAGCTGATCGGAATAATGATCAAGCCGATTCACATAATATCGAACCGGGATCAAGGGTCTGGCTTTACTTGGATCGCGTGAAAGAAGGATATGCCAGGAAGTTAGCGCATTTGTGGCATGGACCATTCCGTATATCCGAATTGATCGGCGATCATGCCGCCCGGTTGATCACTGCTGGTACCGATTACGGAATTTTTCCGATCGTCCACTTGTCGAAGCTGAAGCTCGTCCGGGAATACCCCGATCGCCCAAAAACCAGGTTGTCATCCGATGATCAGCCAAGGTTTGACTTCGACGAAGCTCTCTTGCCCGAGGACAGTTGGGAAAGAACGTTGGATCAGAATGAATTTGAAGTGGAAAAGATTTTGGATACCCGATCAGGCAAGAGGACCCGATTTGGTCGAACCCATCGTGATTACTTGGTTCAGTGGAAAGGTTATGACGATCCCGAGTGGGTAGATGAACGGGTCTGACCTGTGGAGCTCTACTAAGAGAGTTTGAAAGTGATCGGGTGAGACGAAATCGATTAGAGTAATGCAAACCCACGAAGAGGGCAGCCAGGGGTCTCAATAGTCTGGATGGGAACATTGTGACAGATCAGCCAAAGGTAATTATGGTAAAGCGATCGGAAAATATTGAGACTGAAGTGGACCACACATGGCCGTTGATTGGTAACGATAGAATACCCATCAACATATGACGGTTGATGGGTGGGAAAAGGCTGATCACAGTTAAGAGGAAAAGGTGGCGGACAACGGGTATTTACGATGTCAAGAAATCAGCCAAGTACTGTCGTTAAGCCCAGTCCCAGACACTGATGAACGATGGAGATCACGATCACGATCGTTATTACAGTTACTAAGTGGAGTTCCCGTGGATGTAATAGGAGAAGAGTAACTGCTGACATGACGTGTCAAGGGTAGGTGTCCAGCCGATCTATGAATGGTATAGTGGTTGAAGTTGATCATGACACGAAGTTACGGCCTGATCAGCTTATTGTGCCCGAGCAATGAAGATTAGATGTGGAATGAAGTCGGGCATGTGGAGTGACAGGTTGTGTGAGTGATGATAACCTATGGTTTGACCGAAGATGACGTGGCAAGGCCTGATCAGGCCTGATCAGCCGAGATCGGTGTTATTTGGTTGTCCTGACGGGGTATAAACGTCGGAAGTATGGCTTAGAAGATGAATTGAGTCGTGATGATGACGACCCAGAGCGTTCCCGAGGTGATCAAGGGCTGATCGGCCTGATCACCACCTGATCACTCGGTTGATCACTATGCCGATCGTGATCAGGGCTGATCAGCCTCTGATCAGCGTTCAGATGCAAAGGCAAGTAAAGTTTTCGGTTCAGTCGGGCGGAATATGAAGTGGACAAGTGTTAGAAGAGCAGATCCCAAGTGGTTTCAAGGTCGTTTGTCGAAGATCGGGACGGGTTGAAGATCTTTCGAAGAGTCGGGTCGTGATTAGGGCAGAAGTGGTACAGATCAGCTTGAAGGTGCAGCCAGGATGGGCAAGGTGGTGCTACGCAACCGTGCGATGAAGTAAATAGGTTCGAAGTATAAGTTAGGCATGAGTTGATGTACGGTACACAGGTATAGGACATTGTATATATAATAACAGGTTTTGATTTTCCCCCTAAGCAAAGAGTCGCTCCGCCACGTGTTGCGGTCATTGGGAGCACAGGGTTGGTTATTCCCCTCTTGCTCAATTAATTCCCCGGTTAAGACGCGCTTAGACGCATTTTGGCTTACCGGAAGACCCCTGACGGGTTTGTTTTAGGTGATCAAACCTCACCCTCAACGCGCACGTGTTTGGAACACCTTAACAATATTGGAAAAGGTTTTGTGGAGATAACGTTTGTGGATTACTGTGGAAGATCGTGGTTTGATCGCGTTTTCTTGGTTTCGTATTATCTCTCTCTCATTGGCTGGCCTGATCAGACGAACTTTCCTGATCAGTGCCTAGATACTGATTAAGTATCGACCCCAACCCGTTCTCCGGTGAAGATTTCCACCCGAGGACACCCCCTGTCTCGAGAAGGTCATCCCCTCCGACCTGATCAAGATCATCGTTTTCGTCACCGAGTCCACCTAAGTGAGTGTAACCACCCCAGATCAACGGATACACAAGGTGAGATGAAGTTGAATATAGATCCTGACGCGCATGAAGACCGGCCAGATGACCGGGAGGATCAGATCAGTCACCATAATGGTGATTCATCTGATTCTGATTCTGATGCTGATCAGGATCGACGGAGTACCCCCTCCGATAGTTGGTCGTCCGGGCCAGTGGGTATCCGGATTCCACCCAAGACTTCGGTCATGGATTTGGAAATCGGCTCCACCACAATGGTGCGCGTGCCCGGATCACTTGGTGACTCAGGATATCACCGTGATTCCTTTGATGATGAAAAAGATGTGAAAATCAAAGTGGAGGAAACTTTTTCGGGTCTATTGGAGGAAGGCGTATCGCCTCCGATGCTGTCCATGAAGCGATGATCGGCCTGGTCTGGTGGAGTGCCAGGTCGAGATTAAAAATGAAACAACTCCCCATATGGCCCCGATCGGGGCCGATCTGGGTTATAGTAAAGTTGACTATAACCCAGGAAAGGATCGAGGTGTTAACCTTGATCCTATGCATAAGAAGAAAATGGAAAAAGACAGAAAAAACATGGGGGCGGATCATTGTGATCCACCTAAAAAATATGTGAAACCTAAACCGAAGATCTTCGAGGAAGACGAAGAGAAGATCGAACCAGCCGAGAAGACCACTGTCCAAGATGTGGAACGACTGTTCTATCTTCGAGAGTTTCACAAGTTCCTAGCTACCAACCGAGTGATGAAGATCATTAAACCTAAGATCATCGGGAAGCTTGAAGGTCGAGCGACCCGGCCGGTGATCACAGGCACTCAACTTGATCTGATCAGGAACCTCTTGGCGCAGATCGACGAAGTTGGCTTCACTACTGGTGCCTTCGATGCGAATATGCTTTGCGATCTGGATCAAGAGACGATCAGAGAGGCTATGACAACTCTGTATGATCCCTTGCCTCGTTACTAGGGGCGAACCCAGTGGTTCAGTCGCCGATCGCGGATCCTTCGTACCGATCACAGTTGGTTTGTATCCTATGGATATTGAGTCGATATATCAATCGTCATCACAATCTGGAGCGGCCTCCACCGACTCCTCGGTTGGGATCACACGTATGACGTTGGGCCCGAAAGGGATCAAGCAGATCGACCCCAAGATCGAGTCGCAGAACAGGAAGAGAAAACCTGAACCTGGTCGAGTCGGATCGGACGATAGTTTTGAAGATGCTCAGGAAGTGCCACAGAACAATCCGACCCCCAACACTGGTCATACCAACATGCCGGAGATCCCAGAGCAATTAAAAACCATGTTCGCGACTATGATGAACCGATTTGCGAGTGAACAATATGGATTACCGCAGTACACACCTGGACAAGGACAACCATGGCGATCAGCATCAAAAATGAATCAATCCGCTGAGAAACCGACCAAGAAACCCGTGGACGTGGATATGGAATCAGTCCGATCAGCCGGAATTGTTCGATCGATATGCCAGGCCGATCACCAAGATCGATTTCACAGATTACCCCCACGGAGTGATGTGGACATGGAGTCAGAAGGTGAGATCAGTCAGCATTTCGATCCGGATGATCTGGACATTGAGATGCCTCGTAGGGCGAATATGGCCTCCGCGCAGGCATTTGACAGTGAATCCGGAACGATCACCCAAGTGCGAATGTCTGCGATCTCGGAATTGAAAGATTTCACCGGCAAGGATATGGATAATGATCAGGCCAGAGCTTGGTTAAGTCGGACTAAGTCACCTTTTCTGAGGGACAAGACACCGGAAAGTGAAAGATGCCTGATCTTCGCTGATCTAATGAAAGGTCCGGCCAAGAACTGGCTTAAACAGCTGAGTCGAGAAGTGCGTTTGAAGTGGCCTCGTTTGTGTGAAGAGTTTGAAGAACAGTATTGCAACTCGGGGGTGTCTGTCGCTAGACAGTACTACAACATGAAGAAAAGATCCGACGAGACGTCGATCGAGTACTTACATCGATTGAATGTTGCTGGTCTATGCGCGAAAATGCCGATCAAGGACCCACGACACCCGGATATAGCCCGCGAACATGTCGAACACTTCATTGGTACTCTGGATAATCGCGATCTGGCTGATCAGCTAACCCTGCTCCGTATAAAGGACTCAGAACAACTGGAACTGACTCTGAGGACGCTGCAGCGGGCCAAGAGTCGACAGCCCAAGGTCGAGGTAGGATCGAACCGGTACCGGTCAAAGCCACACCCTGATCAGGGCAAGATACCGGCAGCACGACCAGCCAGAGCAATTCGAATGATCACGAAGGAATCAGACAGTTCAGGTTCGGAAGAGGAAAGTGGTCAGTCAAGTCTGAGCTCGGACGAGGAACAGTATCGTCATATTTTTACGACGGAGCCAGTGTATCGCCCGAGATCATCGGCTAATGGCATGGATGGACGGAAACCTGGTGGTATCCAACCTGATCAGGACCGATCTCGTAAGAAATGTGTGCACTGTGGGTCGACCAAACATGGAGATCGTGATTGTTGGAAAAGAATTACGTGTGGAAAATGTGATCGTAAAGGTCACCCTTCTGATCATTGTTTTTTCGTGTGCAAGACCTGTGGGAAGCTTCATGACGCCGGCGCCTGCCCTATTGAAGAATTTTTTAATCTGATGCGCAAGTGGTATGTGCCGACTAAACATGCTGGTATGCTTCCACCAGATGTTGAGAAGATGTTAAACTAGATCGCTCGCCAGGTTGGAATCTGGTTCGAGCCGAGCGATCTATGGTCTGCATTTATGCATGTGTCGGTAGCGGAGATAAGTTTGAGGAAAAGAAGATAACCGACAATACATGTTCTAATTCAAATTGCATCGATCGGTGTCCGATCTACAGTCTCAGAATGGATGAATATTCCCGATCGGACGTGATCATGGAGTTGGATATACTGCCCGGTGAATCCCGAGGATACTGGAAGTATCACTCTCCCGACAAGTGGTTTAAACAGGCTAAAGCTAATGGAAAGATCAACAATGAAAAAGCCACTATTTTATTTGATTCTGGGGCGGAAGTCTCGATCATCGACTCCGCCTTTGCTCGTAAGGTGGGATGTCGTATAGACAGTACCCAGAGGCAAGAATGTGTTGGGATCGGCGAGAATTCATATATGACGGAAGGACGATCACGTGTTAAGATCACCCTGGCAGGATCCCTGGTCTACTATTTTAATGCTTGGGTTGGCCGGTTAGCCGGTCAAGACGCGATACTAGGGATGGATTTTATGGTACCGGCCGGTATACGACTTGACCTGTCTCATGGAACCCTGACTCAGTCGGATGAAGTGCAGATTCATTTATCTGGCCGACGACCTTTGTATGGTACTCATGTACGGATGTTAAAAATGGGTCAGTACGAGAACATTTGGGTGTCCCGATCAGTCGATGACATGATTCGGTCGAGTGATCGGCAACAGAAATTGTGGTTGACCCGTGGTGAACGATGGGTACCAACGTTCGTTAAAGGTATCGGCCGATCAAGCTACATCAGGGTCACGAATATATCCGATCAGCCGCTGATCATCCACGAAGACATGATCTTAGGGATGTGGTTACCTGAAGGGAAAGTACATCGACAGATCGGATATGTTTCAGTGGGATCACAAAGATACATTGAATGGCAGAACCTGGCTTATCAAGCCACCACGGAACTGATCAGTGATGAAGACCTAGCGGATGAAGATACTTCACCTATGGTCGAGAAGCCGGGGTATTCTACGCCGACCAAACTGCTGATCAGGAGACCAACGATCGAGGCGACAGGGGAAGGCCGGGTCAAAGAAGGTCCACAGATATTGAGTATAATTAGGCCCGGCTCACCGAAACCAACGGACCCAGATAGCGGAAATGATAGTGAGGAGTTCAAGAACGATCATGAGAAAGAAAAGGAGGATGAATCAGCCGAAGTCATTACGGAGGAGGGTGAACCCGAAGTAGACCATCAGTCGAGTGACGTACAAGTAGCGACTCAAGATGACACCGATCAGAAAAAGGCAGATCAGGTAGAGGAACAAGTATGTATACATGAAGGTGGTGATCAGTACATTGAAGGTATCGAGAAGCAGATGGCCGTTTTGCCGGAAGTATCGCCCAATATGCCAGAAGTCACCATGGAAGATCTACATGTCCGTGATCCCGAAGTGAACACTCCCGAGCAGATCGATCAGTTAAAGAAGATCATCTGGAAAAGGCGTCATTTACTGATGGGGAGGGGTAACGCCTACCCCCAGCCGCTTACGGAGCTGTCTGTGATATAAACGTGGGAAATGCGAGACCGATCGCCCAAAGTTGTCGCAAAGTTGCACCTCAACACCGGAAAAGTTATCCGATTTGATCAAGGGCTTGTTGAGTTCAAAAATCATCCGACCTTCAACATCGTATTGGACATCACCGATTGGGATTGTGATAAAAAAGAACGGAGTCGATATTCGATTGTGTATCGACTATAAAATGGTGGATCGCCTCACGAAGTTGATGGTCTACCCGATGCCCCTGATCAATGATCTACTAGAAGATCTGGATAAAATTTTATGGTTTTGTTCGCTGGATATGGCTAGTGGTTTCTGGGTGGTTTCGATGACTGATCGTACTCGAGAGATCTCGGCTTTTGTTACACCTTTCGGACTTTTAGAATGGAATCAGATGCCGTTTGGATTAAAGAACGCCCCACAGATCTATCAGAGATTGATTGACAATGCTCTCTATGGATATTTCCAGATCAGTGCTGATCGAGAAGTCACCGATCTACATGATGTGTTTACGGAGGGCGAATCAGACCAAGATCAGGGCCGATCAGTGTTGGGAAGGCGATCATATATAGATGACATCTTGGACACAGCAACATCCTGGGATATGCTATGCGATAAGGTCGAACGACTTCTGAAGACCTGCGAGCGCTGGAATTTATTGATCAGTGAGGTCAAGAGTTTCTGGGGTCATAACGTGTCGACCCAAGGCATGGAAGCAAACCCAAAAGATCTGGTTGCTCTCAGCAACCTACCTTTTCCCCGATCACTGAAGACTATGCAGTCCTTTCTCGGATCTCTGAATTATTATAGCAGATTTATCGAAGACTTCTCGATTTACGCCGCTATACTATATGAACTGAAGGAAGTTGATTATCATGGGCTACGAGAACGTGATCGGGTAGGAAGATCACCAATCGAGACTGATCACGAAGTGGAAGTTACTAAAATGGATCTCAAGACTAGATCACTGATCGATCGGACTGATCCAGGGTCAGAGGACCATATGAAGCGAGCTATGGTAGCTTTCAGTATGTTAAAGGCGAAGATGATCTCGACGCCGATACTGAAACACTTCGATCCGGAGAAGATTCCCGTGGTGATCTTATATGCCAGTAAATGGGCAATATCAGCCGCACTGGTCCAAGATCACGATGGAGTTTATTGCCCGGTGACGTTCACAAGCCGAACATTAAAACCGAATGAAGTTAACTATGGTATTGTGGATAAGGAAGTGCTAGCATTATTACGTGTGTTGGATGTTTGTTACTCTATGCTGGTAACTAGATCGATTAAGGTATTGTCCAGGCGATCTAGTTTGGCTTGGTTACTGTCAGCGAATGGGTTAGACGGGAGACTGGGGCGATGGGCAGCGCTGTTATCTCAGTGGACCTTGGAGATCATCAAATGCACCAAGGGTGAAGAAGAAATTCTTGGAACACTAGCAGCCAGCATTACATCCCGATCAGAAGTCGATGAAGCGCTGATCGAGGTCGCTCCTCGGAAGCAACCACGAGAATCAATTACTATACCCCCACCGATCGTCGGCTCGGAGGAAAATCTGATCGTTGTAAGTTTCGACGGATCAGCGAGTGTGAAGAAAGGCGTGGGGGCGTATAGCGCGCTGTTATGGAAACTGCCAGAATGGACTGTCATATCGGCCGGTTCAGACTACACTCCAGGTATCACGGTCAATGAAGCCGAATATCGCGGTCTGCTGCTAGGTTTGGATCTCTTGCAAGAGCAAAAGATCGGAAGAGTAATCATATGCGGAGATTCAAACCTGGTAATTCGGCAGATCACTGGAGAGATCGACTGCAAAGCACCGCGTTTGAAGCTACTGAACGATCGCGTTATGAAAGCCTTACGTGGATGGCCAAGGCATGATCTTTTACATGTGAAACGTGATTGGAATCGAAGCGCAGATCACCTAGCCACTATGGCCATGCGTGATCGACCGAATCAATAGTTACTGATAAAGCATTGCTGGAAGAACTGGTGGAGATCAATAGGCTGCCTGAGCTGATCCGTGCGGAAGATGAAAAGGAAGCAGCCCAGATCTCGATTATGACGAGATCACGAACCAGATCACCACCTAACAGATCACTCTCTCGAGAAAGCCTAACAGAAGAAATAGTACAGGAGATGCGGATCGAAAGAAATCTCAAGGCACAAGACGAAGAAAAATGGATCGTTGATTTGAAGGCGTTTCTGAATGGAGATCTGGAGAAGTTGAGCCAGGATGAAGCAAAAGATTGTGCTAAGATCGCGTCCAACTATGAGATCGACGAAAACGATTTATTGTTTTACTATGTTCAAGCTGATCAGGCCGATGCAGATCTGGACCGATCAGCCAGGCTCGTGATCCCGGAGACTTTACAAGCTGATATCTTACATCATTATCACGTCAGTTTAGAGGGTGGTCACCAAGACGTAGGTCGGACGTACCACAGGCTTCGCAAACATTTTCACTGGAGAGGCTTATATCGAAGTGTCCAAAAGTTTGTCGGAACATGTACGGATTGCGAAACCGGGAAAGGCATGCCGAACATCCGGGGTAGATCACCTGGAAATATCCAGGCGACCTACCCTTTCCAAGTGATAGCGATGGATCACATACCGTCCCTGCCAAAATCGTTCAAGGGCAATACAGAGTTGCTGATCTGGACTGATCTGTTCACAGGATTGGTGATCGCGAAAGCGGGATCTACCCGAACAGCCCAACAAGTCGCTTGCAGTTATAAAGAATGTGTTTTTTGGCGATTTGGAGCCAGTGAAGTGATCAGGCATGATCGCGAACCGGGTTTCATGGCCGAAGTCTTCCGATCATTTAATCAGATGCTGGGCCAGAAACAGAGCGCGACCATGGCGTATCGTCCACAGGCGAATGGTAAAGCCGAACGGATGGTACAGACGTTAACTAGAGCTATCAAGATGTATGTCGCGGACTCCGCGCAACAAGATTGGGATGAATATGCGAAGAGACTGGTGTTTGCGTTGAATTCCTCTTTCGATCGGATCAGGGGAGACACTCCTTTCTACCTGGCGTATGGTTGGGACCCCCGATCTACCATCGAGTCGGTGATTCCTATTGGATGTACCCGAGGTCGAGATCGAGAAGCTCGTCGATGGCGTATGGGACTCCAACGTCACTATCAACATGCGCGGGAGCATGTCAACGAGCGATTGCGGAGGGCCATCCAAGAAAGCGCTGATCGGAACAATGATCAGGCCGATTCGCACAATATCGAGCCGGGATCAAGGGTTTGGCTTTACTTGGATCGCGTGAAAGAAGGATATGCCAAGAAGTTAGCACATCTGGGCATGGACCGTTCCGTATAACCGAACTGATCGGTGATCATGCCGCTCGGCTGATTACTGCAGGTACCGATTATGGAATTTTCCCGATCGTCCACTTGTCAAAGCTGAAACTGGTTCGAGAATACCCTGATCGGCCTAAAACAAGGCTGTCATGCGATGATCAGCCAAGGTTTGACTTTGACGAAGCTCTCTTACCCGAAGACAGTTGGGAAAGAACGTTGGACCCGAACGAATTCGAAGTGGAGAAAGTTTTGGATACCCGATCAGGCAAGAGGACCCGATTTGGCCGAACCCACCGTGATTACTTGATTCGATGGAAAGGTTATGACGACCCCGAGTGGGTAGATGAACGTGATCTGAACTGTGGAGCTCTATTAAGAGAATTTGAACGTGATCGGGTGAGACGAAATCGATTTGGAGTGATGCAAACCCACGAAGAGGGCAACCAGGAATCTCAATAGCCTGGGTTGACACATTGTGACAGATCAGCCAAAGATAATGATCGAACAAGTGGAGATCAAGGTGGTTGAGCTGGTTCAGAGTAAACGGATATATACATACATATAATACACAAGAACTACATCTGCATACATGAGAACGATCGACATACAAGATGGAAACAATAATGAGACATGAACAAGAAATATGAATATGGAACGCGAAAATCATCAAGAACTGTCGTGATATATTAGTGATTATGGAAAACGAAATAGAAGTTGGTTATCACGACGATCACAGGCCATACTTAGTGCGCAGGCGGGAAACCGTGAACCCTGGATGATCCATGGGGCTTGATCGGAACTGGTTTCGCCAAGGCTCCTGCTGATCGGTCCAGAGCAGGCAATCACGCAGCGTGGCGACCGGAGTTATATGCCCATAACCGGGATACCAATCCCCGCCGTCAGCCTTAAGTCCTCGCGATCCCGCTCGACGAACCGGTAAATGCAGCACGCCAGGAAACAGGAAAACGTCCAGATCACACTCGCCGTGCTGAATCCCGTCGACGATATAATCGCAGATCGCGGCCCAAGCAGCCCCGGCTTTGGTGCGTCGACGCTTGCGAGCATGATAGTAATGCTCGATCCACGCGTCCTTGCGCATCGCCGCCGTGATCGGGAAATGGTGAGTCGCCTCCCATATTGCTTGCACATGTTCCTGGTAATACAAAGCCAAGCGTCCCTGCAGCTCGACAAACTAAGGGTGATCAGGAAACGTCAGCCCGGGTATAGGTGTCAGGAGGACATCCCAAGGTGCTGAATCGATCAGAAGCTCAATAGCGCCTCTGGTCAGCGTCTTCGGTTGCCACTGCTTGTCTTTGGGCGCCGGCGATCTTGTCGGAAAGATCCAGCCTGGCGGACGAGACCACAAGCGAGGGACGAGTTTCTGCCTCACTTCAAGAACCCGAGGCGTCAGATCCCAGACCTGATCAGCACTCCAAGGTTTCCGTGTTGCCATGTGAGCAGAAGTCGGCTTGCCCTGCAAGACGACGTACAGATCCATGAACCTTTGGTTCGGATTATAACTGTAATCATCCTCCCCGATCGACGATTGTTTCGCCGGGATGAAAACGCCCGTGAAATTGAGCGGCGGGGCGATCGCTGCCCTAGTGGCCGCTGGAGGAATGTTGGGATCAGCTTGAGCCGGTTGTTCCTCCTCAAGATCATCGTCATCTTCGTCATCTGACTCCAGCAAAGTAACGGCCTGGGCCAACGAATTTACGCCTGAATGGCTTGGTGCTTGAGTACGGCGATCAGTGCTGCGCGATCGGGCCAGAACAGACAACGTCCTCTCGTCCAGATCAGTCGATTCGTCGTCCGAGTCAATCGCAAGACGTGATCGCTTGGCGGGAATCATCTTTTTCTTCGACGAGCTGGTCTGCTTACGCTTCCCAGAACTCAAGACCGAAGGCGCTGATCTCGGAGTCGCCGGTGAGCGAGATTGAATAGACGCAGAAGCCTTTGAAGTGCTGATCACGGGCTGATCAGCACTACGGACAGGCAAGGAAGCGACGGAGGACGCGGGTGAATGCGGGGCAGACTCCGGAGACTGTGGCGGTGTTCCAGATGAAGTAAAAGAGCCGATCAGCCCAGGAAGCCGTTGTAAGGCCGTCCGAACTGACCCCGAACCGGTGTTCGGTTTGGTCCACCTATCCATATTCTGCACCCCGAGGTTTTTCAGGTCGGCGTTATGCTGAAGCCAGGCGCGATTATCGAGCTCTAGGGTTTCAAGTTTAACCCGAGCAAGATTAAGCTCGCGCCGGCAATCTTCAGCCGCTTTCCGACTCTCGCACAACCTTTTCTGTATGTCGGCGCGGCCGATGCGAGAATCGGAAAGTTGCTTGGCCAGGAGCTGGACCTGCTCATCCGAATAGCGAGCCTCGACTTCCCGACGCTCTACGTCCTCGGCAGTGCAGATCTTGTCGTGAAGCAGCTGATCACGGTCGAGACGGTGATCATCGAGCCGTTGTAGATGGCCCACCATCTCGACCATCGAGTCTTTCATCGCCTCAATGCGTTCGTCTAGAAATAAACATGGAGAGTCAAATACGGATTACGGAAGAAGTGAATGGGAGAAACGTACCTTGACGGCGGACGGTAATAGTCAATGAACCGATCAGCGACTGTAAAGAGGCGACGGTGTCTGAAGGTTTGGAGAGGCGCAGAGCAGCAAGGTCAGCTGATAGCTGATCACGCTCCATCGTTAAACTCTGAACGCGATCAGTCATGTCTTGCAAGTCTTGGTCGAGTCGGTCGCGATCCAGCCGGAGAGTCGACAGCTGGGCCGCCAGATCAGCAGAATCATGTGCCAAGGAATCGGCAACGATCCGATGGTCGGATAACTCAGTGGTAAATGCCCGATTGGTATCATACAGAGAAACCAACTCGGGAATTGCACTTCGGAGTTCCGACCGTAGCCGGCAAGCCTCCACAGGCCCCAACGTGAATGGACCCGATCCATCCATTAGGCGAGCGAGCTGCTCCAAGGAACGGAGAGGGCGATCGGAGGAGGGTCGAGCGGGAGGATTCCAAGGCGGGCGATACGAAGCGAGAGTCGTTGTTGGACGGATGAGGCTGGTCGTGATCGGCGCCGAAGTCGTGATCGGGGCGATCGCGGAATTAGTCGAGCTGGAAACGGAAGGCGAGGCAGCGATCGGGCAGGCAGCCGAAGAAGACGAAGATTGAAGAGAAGATCGGCTCGCGTCGGCCATGGTGATCGCCAGAGAGGAAGTTTAAAAGTGAGTGAG
>MIQA02020309.1:0-50838 GCA_001887855.2 Sclerospora graminicola
CGGAATATTTTAGTACTGACCCATCTTCACGATTTGCATAGGTACGCCGTGAATGGTCCATAATTTCCGCCGCATCAGATTATACTCCTGGTATCACGCACTCAACTAATCTGAGTATGGTCTGCTGCTCGGTATGGATCTCCTTAGCATACAAAAAAAGGGCATAATAATTATCTGTGAAGATTTAAACCTGGTGATGAAGATTTAAACCTGGTGATCAGACAGATCAGTGATGAGATCGAATGCAAGGCGCCTCGTATTCAGTTGCAGAACGATAGAGTCATGAAAGTCCTACAACAGTGGCCGGAACATGACATTCTGCATGTGAGACGAGACTGGAACCAGAGCGCCTACCACATGGCGACCATGGCCAGGCGTGATCAGGTCGGAACGACGATCCCAGAGGATGCAATATTGGCCGAACTATCCGAGCTCAACCGGTTGCACGAACTGATAAGATCAGATAATGGAGCAAGACCGGAGCAGGTGATGATAGCGCCCAAGTCACTACCTCGATCGGCATCCCGCAGACCGACCTCAAAAGTAGGCTTAAGTGAAG
Source organism: Sclerospora graminicola (assembly GCA_001887855.2). Taxonomy (NCBI): domain Eukaryota; phylum Oomycota; class Peronosporomycetes; order Peronosporales; family Peronosporaceae; genus Sclerospora; species Sclerospora graminicola. The sequence goes on from MIQA02020309.1 coordinate 560, forward strand.
AAATAGTACAACGGCTGCGGATCGAAACGATTATCCAAGCTCAGAACGAAGAGAAGATGTTCGTAGATCTGAAAGCCTATCTATGTAGTGCCCTGGGGTAATCAAGCCAGAATGAAGCGAAGAAATGCGCTAATGTTGCTCTATGTTACGAGATAGATGAGAAAGGACTCCTCTCTTTTTACTGTGAGGTTGATCGGGCTGATGCCGACAGTGACCGTTCGGCGAAATTGGTCATACCCGAAACCTTACAGGCCGACATTTAGCATCATTACCACGTCAGCCTGGAGGATGTCATCAAGACTTATGTCGGACATAATAACAAGATTCGCAAACATTTCCACTGAAGAGGGCTACATCGAAATGTACAAAAAAATCGTGGGAACCTGTACGGACTGTGAGACCGGTAGGGTATGCCGCTCATACGAGGACGGTCACCGGGAAATATCCAAGCGACCTACCCCTTCCAGGTGATAGCGATGGATCATATTACCTCCCTACCGAAATCGTTCAATTGGCAAAATCGCTGTTGATATGGACCGGGTCTGATCATCGCTAAGGCCGGGTCTACTCGAACAACCCAACTGTTCGCCCGAAGTTACGAAGAATGTGTTTTCAGACGATGTGCGTAAGCGAAGTATCCGACATGATCGCGAGTCCGGTTTTATGGCCGAAGTCTTCCGTTTATTCAATAGGATGTTAGGACAGAGACAGAGTGTAATGTTGCATGGCTAACGGAAAGGCCGAACGAATGGTACAGATGTTGACAAGAGCGATTAAGATGCGTGTTGCTGGCCCTGCTCAACAGGACTGGGACGAAGATGCAGAAATACTGGTGTTCGCGCTAAACTATTTGTTCAATCGAGTCAGAGGTGATACCCCCATTTATTTGGCTTACAAATGGGATCCACGTTCCACCATTGAAGCGGTGATCCGGTCGGATGCACTAGAAGACGTAATTGGAAAGCCCGCCAGTGGCGCATGGGACGCCAACGTCATTATCAACAAGCACGGGAAAAGGTCAATGAATGATTACGGAAGGCGATCCAAGAGAGAGCCGACCAGAACAATAACGAGATAGCATCAAACGGGGCCAAGATGCTGGACCGGGTGAAAGAAGGGTAACGTAATGCAGCAGATTATGAGCGACATCAGTTTATTAGCGCAAAAACGATATTGGCCAATCAGTATTCGCGATAAAAAATCGCGATTGATGATAGGGGAGGTTTTTTAAAAAGCCGTTTATGGCACCTTTGACGACAAGTCCTACCGACCGATCATTTCACGTTTATTTGAAGTACAAGGGAGATAAGCACCAAGCGGAAGCTATGAACAAAAGACCATTTTGAGGTGGCCCACGCCGAGATCGCTGCTGGCGCTAAACTTAGTATAGTGAGTAAGCGCTATAACATTCCCCCTTCACGTTGCGCCGTAAGCTCAAAAAGATCAAGTCGATATCCCCGGTCAGCGCCCGGGACCTAAGCCAATTCTCGGAAAGACAGTCGAAAAAACATCTGTCAATGGGCGTTGGGCATGCAACGCGAGGGATACCCCATCACGCTAGCCATGCTCATTGTCAAAGGGAAGGAGATCTATGCGACTATCTACGGACGCACCCGAGCAGCTGAAACGATAGGGTGTGGTTGGGGTGATCGCTTGTCCAACGTTATACGGGTGGTATAACGTTGCACAAGCACCGAAAACGCTCAGGTCATTAAGCGCGTGCACAACGAAATTTCGAAACAGGCTGTCATGGCGTTCTTCTGGCGTTGCGCCAGAGCTGTCATACTTTACGCCATCGGCGCCGACCTTTTCTAAAACATGGATGGAACTGGCTTTGTTCATAATGTCAAGACGAAGAAAGTAATTGATAAAAGGCTCTAAGGTAACCATAGGTGCCGGACAGTTGAAACAAGCTTTTATCTAATAGTGTTTGCTGCCGCCTCAGCTGCCATAATGCTCATCACGCCCGTATTCATTCTACCATGCAAGAGGTTGAATCGAGATGTGATGAGGTCACGACCGCTGAAGCCGGCTTCATGATAGCTGACGTTATGGTAAAGTGGATTAAGCATTTTGGATTGCCAGTCCCGACGCCAATCAAACGACCGCTTGCGCCTGTGCTTGATGGGGCGGGGCGTCATATGGACGGGTCTATTCATCGCGCTGCACAAACGTATGGTGTTGTTTTAATTCAACATCACCGAACGCCAGCCATTTGTATCAGCCTCTCGACGTTGCGGTATTCAATGACGTAAAGGAAGTATTAAAAGAGGTATCTACGACTACGTGGTCGACAGAGGCGCACCAAGCATTGGGAAGCAAGACGCTATCACGTTGGCGTCAAAGCCATGGGCAAAAGCGTTCCGTGAGAAATCTTCGAATGTCGCTGCAGGCTTCGAGAAAGCTGGGATCTTGCGGCTACGCAGCATGTCCATGATGGACCGTCTCAATAAGGTTACAGCCCCCGGAGAAAACAACATTAGCGCAGGAGGTGACGGGCTAGGTACTCAACAAAACCAATGCTGGCCACACGGTAAAGAATTTTGCATGCTTCCAAGCAAGTTCTTTCTTTACCCTCACTACCTTTGAAAAAAATGAAAAATTACGACGTATGCGAACGACCTTTTCGAGCGAATTCCGCGACAGATCTACAAGCCGGAACGAAAGATGAGTCGAAAGTAGTGCAAGGATTGGTCAAAAGGTCAATCATGGCTCGTAATCTACCTCAATTCCTTCAAAGAATAAAGTGCCGACTCTTACGGCGCGTGTACTAGTTGAAGGGTGCTTAGTAATGGATTTAATTGGGGAGGCCCAATCTAAACCACTTTTCAAAGCACGTATAGTTTTAGGAAAGCATAGCGACTGTGGCAACGGCGCGAGGTAGTGGGGCAACAAACGCTGCGAAATGGTATCATGGTGTATTTTCAGGTGGAATTACTCCAGAAAAGTAGGAAACTTAGGGTAAATGCACAGCCGATATGACGAACAATTCAGTCTACGACAACGATGCGAAAGAGCGAGCGAAGCATAATAGCCAAGGTCAGATAGACAAGATGATGTTGAAGTGGCCCGTGACGACCATGGATTCTTGTTCCTCACGACTTCTCTCAGTCCTGAGTTCTTCAACACGGAAATCGTTTTCGCCCATGTTGATACCTTCGTTCTCACGGTGGGTACTGTCCACCGTGGATAAATCTTCCGCCTGATGACCGTCTTCGATCGTGGAAAATTCAACACGGGGGTGTTCTCCCCCGTGTTGCACACATCTTCAACATGCAACGACTTATCTGTTGCGTGTGTAAGTCGCACTGGACTCTTATCAGCGGATGTACCTTCCGCTGATAGTGTCAGATCAGACCTGGTGGTTCAATCGCCACCCACCAGACTGCCTAACGCTGTTGTTATATCGTTTGATACAGCCAGGTTCTTCACAGATTGATCAGTCCCTGTGGGTCCGCCGCAGTCGATCGACAGGTTATCCCAGTCGGTAGTTGCTTTATGTTGGACATCCAAGGGACGTCCAAGATCACATCGAACCTTCGTCTTAATCGAGGACGATAAATTCGTCCTTGAACGACAGTTTGCCCAACCCGAAGCGTGTGCGTATCACACGCTTAGGAATAGTCACGGTTGCACCTGTTGCTAACCGGACTGACAACATATTTCGTGGATTATTTACCTTCACGAAATCCAACGACGCTTGACTCTCAGCTCCAACGAAATTGTTCGAGGCTCCAGTTTCGAACAATTCTTCTCGGATGATTTGGACTGTAGCATCCCACAGATGCTTTGGCGGAAGCCGTTCTTGACAGGAATGTCGTTCAGTCCCTTCATAAAGCCAGTGACCTGCATAGCTGGAGGCACCGGCTCGTATACAATATTTTAAAGCAAATATTGTATCTTCTGAGCGTAAGCTTGAAGATTATGCTTACCTTGCCGGAGTTCCATGACCTCCTGATGGCAACTAAGCTCCATTTCTGGGGCTTCTAAGTTGATCTTTAGCTCAGCTTTTAATTCCTGACAAGTCAGGAACACAGAATTACCAGTGGATCTGTGACTCATCGCCCATACCTATGCGCGACCGCCCAGGCATGTAGTGGCAAAATTAGCCTGTTGACGTGGGTCAATCTTCTGCGCAAGAGATGGCATCGTCCACCTCTGCGAACCATCTCCGAACGGGGTCACCCCCTTCGCCAGTAAAGGGAGGTATCCGCGCCTTGACGACTTCAACGCTTGCTGTAGGCGTTGCTGGTGGCGACCGCGGCAATAATGATGCGGATCGCACCTTTGGATTGATGTAGGGTCGTTTAAAACGACCTGTCACTCCTGTTCTTTCTCTGATGTTTTACCCCGGAGGATGGAAATGATGTCGGTCGCTTTATATCCACGGGTGCAGGGTATTAGAAATAGTAAGGCAGACGATCAGCCAGCCTATGATGAGGCATATAAAGTGTGCAGCTAATTTGGAAAGATAGCCACGCACGCGCTTTTTAGCACTTTCTCTATCTAATAGTGGAAAATTTGCCAGAACCAGAACAACTTCAAGTCTTCGGGACCACCCTTTTTACCAGCTTTAGCACCGCCTACACTAAAGTCGGAAGAAGAAGGGCCAGCTGGACGGACTCGGGGAAAGATAAACAGTGATGGGAAAGAGGAGCACCTGTGCTCAACAGGACAATTTTGGTGAATCTGCCATACAATGGGAGTTATATGATGCTGGATGATGAAGAGTTACCAGAAGCAAAATAGGGTGAGAAGTGGGAACATGGGTTAAATGCGTCGCATTATACTTACAACCCAACCAAGTTGGTTCGACTTTGGATTTTCGTCCCAGTGGGACTCGAACCCGCAATCTCCCGGTCCCAGGGGTGGGAACATTTATGGGTTGAATGCGTCTCATTATACTTACTACCCAACCAAGTTGGTTCGACTTTGGGTTTTTGTCCCTAGTGGGACTCGAACCCGCAATCTCCCGGTCCCGGGGGCAGGGCCTTAACCACTGCACCAACCGAGGTGGGAACATTTATGGGATGCGTTGTGTGACGAATGGTACTCAAAATCAGTATTGGAAACATTTGAAGGGACTTTATAAGACTGAGGACATATTGTCCTATTGGAGTATAAGTTCAGAAAAGAGAGGATGGGTGGCAATCATATTACACCCTAAGAGCGTGGGCGCTGTTCATCCTTGGCATCAAGAAATGTAGACATCTAGGCTTGTGGCACTCAAGTAGATACAATTAACGTTTATGAACCTTCTGGAGATCCTTCAAAACGTGAGAAATTTTTCGTGCGTTTGGAACAATTGATGTCCCTCAAAACTAAATTGATAATAATTTGTAGAGACTTTAACTCTGTAGATTCCCGATTCTTGATCGTATGAGAGGGATCCGGAGTGATAAACAGAGAGTATAACCTTATCACGGTAAATTGAAACATTAGAAATGCAAGATACAAAGTGTCCACGAATTTTGTTTCTGAACTTTGAAAAGCTTATGATACAGTAGATTGCAAATATATCTATCATGTTTACTCTCTATTTTGTTTTCGGAAGGTTTTTATTCAATTAGTGATGAGTCTACACGAAGGCAATACCGCCGAGTTTGTGGTGAACAATCAGGTATCAGAACCGCTCAACGTGATTTCGGGATACGCCAAGGTTTTTCGTTAGCTCCGTTGTTGTTTATATTAGCGGTGGAGTCATTAGCTCTGGCTTTACTATTTGGTAATCAAATCCGAGGAATCCATATAGAAGGTGATAAACATGGTGGAGAATATAAATTATCAGCGTTGTAGATTACTCAACTCAACTCTGTTTTGGGCAATGCTTCATGTACAAAAAGAGCATGGAAAATTGTAAAAATATTTGGAACGTTAGCAGGGTTGAAGGTTAAATTTCCGTTTCCGAGGAAAGAATGGCATGCAATTCCTGTAGTCCAATCTGAAGAAACTGTGCGTTGTTGAGGATATAAAATTAATAAGTGAGCGAGACTGGGCAATGACAATCCGCAACATTCATCGGCGATTGGCGATAGAACAAAATGTGGTACATCAATTGCTGATTGAGTGCTTTTATTCAACGCAGTGATCGTACTTGCCATCTTATTTACGGCGAGAGTCTTTTGAGTCTTCAGGCGCTATCCCCCGGAAACTTATTCATTTGCGAAAGATGGAAGAAGGACATCTGGATTCTGAGGAAGCAGCCGATTGTTGGCTGACCTCTCCATGGTTTACTCTCAGGATTCGCCTCGACCCAGCATTGGGCCTGCTTCTATCTCAGATCCAGCTTCACCTCGGCCGGACATCAATCCTGCCTCCACTTGTCCATTTATGGATCTTTGGTTTAACGCAGCTAGGTATATGAACAAAGCGGAAATAGAATACCGTAAGCCTTGGACGCCAGAGCAGCTGTGGGGATCCCACGAGAGAGTTCTGGAGAAAAAAATCGATCGCCTGTCTTTGGTCTCAACCCGACCATTGGATCTTCCCGGTCAAGTTGAATGCACTTCGCCACTCTGAGTGGAACCTAGAGCTGGTCACGTATCCCGCAGTAGAAAGTTTGATCAACGCTAGACCTTAGTTACTCCCATGACCCAGTTGAACATTCCCTCACGACCGTCGTCCGTATAAATTACAAACGGTCTATCTTCTACGAGATACATCCAAAACCTCGCCAGTGCATTTTTATCGTTAAAGGTTCCTTGTCATGCACGGATGGTTGCACTCAGCTGGGTACAACTGCCGTGATTGGTAAAATATAACGCGACCACGATCATCGTAATCGCGTTGCATCAAGGTACAGCCGATTGCGAAATCGCTCGCGTCGCAAACGACGTGAAACGGTTGTTAGTTGTCGGCTATAGCCAATACAGGCGCATCAGTCAAGCTTCGGTTGACTGCATCAAATGTATCTTGGTACTGAGTGTCCCAGTGTCATTCGACATCTTTCTTAAGTAATTGAGAAAGAGGTCGAATTAAACCGGCATAATTGCACGAGTATTTGTGCAAGTATGTTGCCCACCAAAGGAACTATCAAAGCTTCTTGACATCATTTGGCGTAAGCCATTCAACAATCACCCTGATCTTCTCTGGATCAGGGCGCACCCCGTTCTTACCCACGAAGCAACCAAGAACGGGTATCTCAGGTGCACCGAATGTGCACATCTTCAAGTTGGGATAGAGCTTATGTTTACGCAAGAGTTCTAACAACCGACGTAGATATTCTTTATGAGCATCTATATCGCTTTTACCGTGTTCAGCCTTGCTGTGGATGAACACGTCGTCGAAATAGCTCGGTGCGAATTCCCGCACCGGACGCAATAGATGCGCGACGCATCTATTAAATGTTGCAGGGGCATTTCAAAGTCCCTGTGGCATCGTAAGCCACTCCCAAAGCATACCGCTTGGGGTGCTTGGGAGTTCGCCTTAAGGGACTCCCAGCTCTGCGCCTCGTAGCGCGTTCAATGGGAACAATATCGTTCCCAATGTCGAGCGTTTGCACTGTAGATATTTGTTCACGAATATCGACAACATCATCTGTTGCAACGATGACACAGATCTGTTCTGTCTGGTCATTTTGCAAATTCTTCGTAAACTTCTTCCAGCTTAGAGCCGGAAGAGACATCACCTCCGAACATAATTTTAGAGGATTGTCGAGTGTGAGAGATTGGGTTGATAATCCAGTTTCTGTCTGCGTAAGGACGTTTATTGTCTCGACGTCCTCGTGATCAGACGCGCTCGTCTAATCTCTTGCCTGTTCGGAGACACGGTGATCATAATCACCCGTGCGCAAAGCTTTTTCGTCATGAAGTGCTACCAGGTGTAACAAGCTAGGCTTACACTGTGAAATTGCAGGTGAGGAAGCGTGCAATTTGAATAGGAACGAATGTAATTTGTTCCACAATAGTTTAATTAGTATTAAACTTGACCAGACTATTTAATGACCTTAAAGAGTCCTTTGTTATATATGTAAATATATACCTCTGGACACGTGACAGCAAGACGGTAAGTTTAGGAGTATAAATATTATGAGTGGTTTAGAGTTAATAACTATAACTAAATCTAAACTAATCATACAAAAAAGTCATATAAAACTGATCGAATAATACCCTTATTATTAGATCCCCTCTTGGTTCGACATTTACACCCAAATCGGATTCCCTTGTGGATTATAACAATTTATAATATAATATTCACATTTTCAGACAGTAAGTCTGAAATTGAACTTGATATTTCAACTTTAATATTACATATGTAATGGTACCCCATTACATACCTGATCGGATCAGGGGTTGCCTTAGTGGCCGGAGTGACCGACCGTCTCTGGAGTGATGAAATGACTGATTGAACCTTCTCCACGTGGCCGGTCGGCACAGCCGACTGACCGACCTTTCTAATCGGTAATCTGGATGTTATGGGCAATCACAGACATCGAACGGTCGGTATTGAAGCTGGAAGAAACCGATGGCTGCTGGATTAGGTGTCATTATGGCTGTAAGGCCGCGGTCGACTGATCACGACGGGATGGCCGGACGAAGCCGACCGAGATAGAAGGATCGATGTGATCAGAGACGGACCGCTCAGTCGGCAAGGATGACTAGACCGAGAAGAATCACAAGGACAGCGGCTATTGTGAAGGTTTATTTAAGGTAATATCGGCGAATAATGTGACGGGATGATTATAATGGTTAATTCAGTGTATAGTATACTTAGTATTGCTTTTACATTTTAAATAATAGGATTGAATTTACCCCTTAACAAAGCGTCGATCTGCCACGTGTCGACGGTCATTGGGAGCACAGGGTGAACAAGGTCCCTTGTAGCTCAATTAGCCCCGGTCAAGACGCGTACTATCGCACTTTGGCTTGCCGGGTGTACCTCGACGGAATTGTATTAGGTTATTTTATCTTCACCCTTCTTGTACTAATAAAGCTATTATGCGTTTCTTTGATTCTGAGTCGATATTTTACCAGCTGGTCGAGTTACTTTTTTGCAGTTCTTTGATCTGGATTGAGATTTCATGTTTTACCCGCTGGACGTATCCTGTTGCTGGGACCTATGTTCCCTTTCTGTCTGCGCACCTGTCCTGTCTGATTTGTTTCTCCGACGTTGTTATCTGCACTGTTTCTCCCAGTGGTATACTACGCCTTGGCCTCCTCCCTCTTCGTTGTACTTGCATCCATCCACCCCCGTCTCCCCTTGATAATGAGCGTTTTTGAAATGTAACACAATCGGAAGTTAGTTTTCAACTCCATTTGCGCATCATTTCAATGCGATCTTTTTAATGCAATTACCCATAGTTAAAGGTATTCCCCGCACGTTGAAAATTTCTTGCCCTGATGCGTTCTTGTCTCCGGTGCATAATGAATGGCACCCATTTGGTCTGACATCGGTTCTGGGCTGATTAAGAAAATATGCCGCTGCAGCATAGTACCGAAACTACTGAGAGTACCATTACAACTCCATACCCGCGAATCCACTAATTGATCCACTCCTGAGGGACACGTCCCAAATTCCCGTAAAAATTCTTTAAAGGCGATCTCAGATTGTTCGGCCGATATTCTGTCATATCCTTTGCCCAGTGAACGCAGCGTCTGTTTTCGAATTCCAGTCGGGAATTTTAAAGAAAAATCCATCATCGCTCTTGCAACACAATCTTCTTTCATAAGTGTGGCTGCCTTCGCTAATCGTCCCGCATTTCCTGCTAAGGAAGAGTTTACGCATCCTTCACCTACACTGTATATTTGACAATTGCCATTAGCATTCCGTTGCATCCCCATCGTCATCATTGCTCTCTTCACAGTCCACATGTTATCTGTTTCTATGGGTTTCCGACTCCACTGAAATGAGTCTCGTTTTCATTGTTGGTTACTTACTTCTATGATTATGTGCGTGAGGGCCTTCTTCAATTTAGCTTCTGTCACCAGTAAATCTGTCTGATCTTGTTGGCGTTGTTTATTCGTTGGTCGATCTCGAGATCCTGAGTAAGGCGGTGGGTCTTTCGTTTTCGGGATGAGCCTCCCCGTCGGTACCGATGATACTACTCCTTTCTCTTTCGCTTTGTAGGCCTGTCGAGTGATCAACTGCTGCTTTATTGTACCACCCGTTCATCTACCTTGGGACCTCACTTATGATTGGTTTTCTCTTCGTTTCCACCTCTCTACCTATTCATACTGCTGATTTTGTGCATGTACGCCTATAAACATTTCTCTTCCTACTACTTTATCTACTACTATTTTTGTTTCTGTCGATTAGAATCCACTCTGTAGATAACTGTTTTTACAACTTCTCCGATCCCTTTGGTCGGGATACTAAATGTGGTGCTGGTTATTAGACTTCCGTGGGGACAACTGTCTTAGCCTGGGTATTCTCGGTTCCAGTTTGAGTTTCCTGCTTCTGATCCTTATTCGGCTTCTGTTTTTAATCGACCGAAGGGATCGGAGAAGTTGCGAAAACAGTCACGTACAGATTGGATTCTCATCGACAGAAACTAAAAGAAAGTAGTAGATAAATTAGTAGGAGGAGAAACTTCTTGACGTAGAGCCTCCATGCATGAGAAGGTGGATTCAGGGCCATCAATTCCTTCCGCCTTCTCCACAGATACATGTATTCATTTTTGTTGATTAGCTCTGACCGAGAGATAGGGATTCCTCGCATCTGATGCCCCACCTCGCCACATCTCAAACAGTGTCTTTCTCGTGTCGCTTGATGTTGTAATGTCAGAAATCCACCACCCCATACAATCTGCCAGATGTTTTTAGCTCCACTGGACAACCTCCTGCTTCAAAGATTATTGCCCAGTCCAGCGATGAATGTGCCATTTGACTGCCTTGGTTAAGATCATCCAACTAAAAGCCCACCGCAATTTTTGATTGTGAAAACGCATGCAACATTATGATATCAATATTTCGTGTCACGGTTTTGATGATTAGTGTATATTCCGGTGCCTACCCCAGATTGTAACCATTTACTTGTCGTTGGCGTTCCCTTTATACCCAAACTTCTGCATGATCATTTTTAGCTCATTAGTAGGCTTGTGATAGGGCACTTCTACCTGCGTAAACCTCTTCGCTATGTCCCGTGTTTAAATATAAAAACTCAGCCAATGTTCGGAGTTCTTTGTAACTGATAGCATTTACTTGTGCCAATAAATCCTACAGTTGTTTGGAGTCCACCCGCCTTAGTGAAGCTATACTACGGGTTCTTTTAAATGTCCTTTTAATTGGCGCTTCTCCCGCGAAATCCATAGTCAGACATCCTTCCACTTGCACCCGGATTATTAGTAAAAGCCTCAAACAGTCTGCCGTCGTCATTACCCGTGTTAAGAGCTGCAGGAGTTGACGGGCAATGATCGTCCCTTCTGTAAGTCCCTTTACCACCATCTATTCGTCCACTGAGCCGTCTCTTATTTCCGCTCCTCGTTGTACCTTCCACTCCTTATTGCATAATTGCTTTAAGCGTTGTATTACCTTCGGTGAATATTTACCTGGCTTGAAGAGAAAATGTTTCTACTCCTCAACTCTTCCTTAGAATGTCCCACTTGACCCACTACCTACTTTAAAGAGAGACTGCATTGAAACGGACAGAGCTCCAAAAACAGAGTAGAAAATGAATTATAATAAAAACGTTCATCAAAAATGGAGAAAGCGGGAATAGATTAATCATGTAGGGCTGCTTTATGGGTTTGGGTGGTGGGTCTGGCCCAATATTCCATTGTATAATATTCGGAAACTATTTTTCACACTCTAGAAGGCGGAAGACCATGCCGATTGCGGCATTAGAATGAAGTAGATATAATTAGGCAGACCCAGCAAATAGAATAGCAATAGCTTTAATTTTGATTAAATTAGCGGCGAACAAGTTATGCTTATTTGAAAATTATTCGATACCATAAAACCCAAGTTACATGTCGCCTGATGTTTTTGTCGCGCCGATCTTTAGGCAATCAATGAACAGTACACTGGAACACAAGTTATTTGACGCCTAGGAAATATTTCATCGCGTCCTTGAAATATTTCAAATATTGCGTCCATTAATCAATACCAATACGGTCGGGCGGCCCAGTGCCAAAAGAATGCACCGCGTTCCCGTCCAGTTCCGCAACACCAGAAAGACTTTTTGGGAGCGTTACGAGATTCTTCTTTATCTTGACTCGCACTCAGTCAATGCCACGATCAAGTGTTTTTTTTCTGTCAAGTAACCGACGTAGCGCTCGTCGGCAGATCGAGCGCTTCCGTAACAACCGTGAACGAATTGAACGCATGGCGTCAAACCAGAGGACGGCACACATGAGGCGCGAACGCCACCTGGGGGGTGTCATCAGCCTCAGCGAGGATCAGGAAGAGGAGATCGTTGTGTGGATGAACCAGCTGCGCAAAGACGGTATCCCAGTTTCGGCAATTATATTATGCTTCGTCTTAAGGCCCGTCAAGTCGCGGACGATGCTGGTATCAAGGGGTTCCACGCGTCGTGGACATGCGTCAAGGGTTCCTGAGTACACAATTCGGGCTAACACTCGCCAAGGGTAGGTGGCATCCGCAGAGGCTGTTGTCGTTGTTGTTGTGTATTCTATGCACGTGCTCGAGCGTATGGTCACACACAACGTGACCATGCTTTACAACGCCGACTAAACAGCAGTGTTTTTTTAGTACATTTCAAGAGTGACAATCAACAAGCGGGGAGTGAAGAAGGTCTGGGTTCGCTGCGTAGGAAAAGAGAAGGAATGAATGACAGCAATGTTGATGGGGGATTGGTACGGCAATAAGTATACGCCCATTGCAGTACTTAAGGCTCAGAAGTCACGGATACCAACATGCCAAGTCAAAAACGACACGTTTTGCAATGGCTTTGGAAAGAGAGCCTGGAAAGCAGTGCAGAATGCAACTCAGGATGTTGATTTGCTTGTCTATGGATACGCAAACGGTTGGTGGAACGAGAGGCTTTCGCTAAAATTTCTTGCCCACCACTTTGGCCACCGCTCTGCCACTGACCAGCCTGTTATGTTGCTGTAGGACGATATGTGTGCCCATTGGACGCAATCGGTGATCGCCTACGCGACTACAAAGGCGGTTCTATTGGAGAAAGTCCCATCTCGCTTTACGTTTTGCTGTCAGCCGGCGGATGTGGCTTGGAACAAGCCGTTTAAAGACCGCTTGAGGGCGCGTTGGTTTGAGCACATGCGTCATGACATGGCTACGGTACAGCGCGTCACAGCACCTAAGCAGTACGACGTTCTACAGTGGCTAGACAAAACATGGAAAGGATTGCCAGCATCTACAATCATCAATGGCTTTATCAAGTATGGTCTGCTTACCGTTGCTGTGACCGAGTGTCCCGAAGCGGGCCAGCTGGTCGCGGACGCGGGGTTTATCGAATCTCTCGAACAAGCGCGCGTGCTCGACCAAGTCACGACGACCAACGAGGATGATATTGGCGAAGATAATGGCGACGAACGCGAGGGTGAGCATGGTCACGTGGATGAAGACGTCTCCTCGGACGAGAGCGTCGCGGAGCTGTATAGAGAGACAGACAGCACCCGCAGGGACGGTCAGCTGGAAGACAACAGCGACGGTGACATCGACGACGACAATAAGGACAAGATTGGGGCGAACAAGATGAAGACAGCGATGTGGAAGAGGGCGTGGTGTAGCAATTGACTGTATTCATCCACCTTGCTTGATCAAGCAGCCTTCTTTTTCCTGAGCGGCTTCCATCATTTTTTAGTTTGGGAGTTTGACCTATGACTTTCATGATGAGTGATAAAATTCCAACGCAATAATACAGTTCACAACAGGTTACGAACCTAGACGAACGCAGCCTCTTCTAACAGTTCTTCTAGCTTTGGTGACCAGGAATACTTTCTGCAAAAAATATAAGAATTGTAACGTCAGATAAGACTTACAGTTTGCAGTTACAAACCATGTGACAATCAATACCTTAAACAGTATGCTGTTTTTACGTGGTGACAGGTATAGCACGAATCGTTGCTTTAGATTCACTTTTGCAGAATGAGGAGAACTTGAAATTCGCATGACAACTATACCGCAAAAGTCGCATGATGTTAGAGGCGAGACGCACTACTAAACTTCTTTATGCTTACCTCGAAGTAGTTCCTTGATTTTCAGAAGCACGAGCAAGCACTGTCTTAAGATCTTTCATGCTTGATACGCTGACAACGCAGTCCATCCTTTCGAACATACGTAACTTATAAAGCTCGACTCCATTTCCTAAACCAGTCGTGAATAGTTTCCTTACAAGTGGAGATACAGCACATAATTACCAACACTAGAATAATTGCAGCTTAAGAATACCTTGAGCACGTTATCAAGATGAGCAAGCATCGAAGTTACTAACGAATCTGTAAGTCAATTCGTTCATATAGTTCGCTTGTCGTGGCATTTTGCAGCATATTGAAAACTGTAGAACAGTTACATGTAAAAACAAAAACAAATCAAATAACGTCAGTCATCACTATAAAGACAAAACTATTTTTCTGTCACTAATTACGTGGTGAGTTGCTTTTATTGCTATTTGTAGCACCAAAAGTAGTATTGGAGACTGTGGAAAAGCTACATGTAAAATCAAAAACAAGTCAAATAACGTCAGTCATCACTATAAAGACAAAACTATTTTTCTGTCACTAATCACGTGGTGCGTTGCTTTTATTTCTATTTGCAGCACCTAAAGTAGTATTGGAGACTGTGGAAAAACTACATGTAAAATCAAAAACGAATCAAATAACGTCAGTCATCACTATAAAGACAAAACTATTTTTCATTCACTTATTAACGGCTCGACGCCGAGGTAAACTACACGTTACCCGTCGCAGATGTAAACAGTCTGAAAACCAATCAGGAAAGGTACCGGTTTCCATAATTTAAAAAAAATAGTAATGGCACGAGACACATTGGCTTTTTAGAGGGTTAGGGAAACGAGTACCGTACTGGATCACCGAGCCGACATCTAACTTGTGTTTTACGGTATTGCCATTTCGGGTGTTGTTGGTGTTGTGCCGTAGCACAACTTCTACAAAACACACAGTTACGCAGATTGCGGCAGTATAATGTTGTAGATGAGAGTAAGCTGGCTCAGCAAACATAATAGCATTAGCTTTAATTCGAATTTAAAATAAAATACGGGTAAAAGTGATGCCATATTGTGCACTATTCGATGTCATTTCGAATGTTAGTGTTATGTTGTAGTATGTGCCAGTGCGGGTTGCATAATACCCAAAGGCCCGGTCCACTTAAAACGAAACGTGTTGCGTTGGTTGAATCGTACTTTGAAGTACATAAACTAAACAAATAAAAATTGTTCAACATAAGCATGCTTCAAGCTTTGAAGGCAAGCTCTCACTGTTTGCTTCGCGCCTATGCTAGCTCCAGAATTGGCGTGCCTGTGTTCTTTCTAGAAGTTGTGCTATAGCAAAACACCAGCATTCGAAATGACCATATCGAATAATGCATACAAATTTGTATCACTTGTTTATAGTTTATTTATACAATATTAAAGCCAGTGGTAGCCTATTTGCCGGGCCGGCTTACTCTCATCTACTACTTTCTATTTCCACCATCGGCGTGCTTGTGCTCTTTAAAGACGTTACCTGTCGCTTACCGTATTGGCTTATGCAGACCTAATTAAAGATGGGGACGTAAGCCGAACTTACGTATTTTTTTACGTAAAACCATTTACGTAAGAACGTCAGCTTTACGTAAATATTACGTAAATACCTCAATTCAAAAGCCAACAGGGAGAAAGCAAGACGGATAATAGTGAAGTTGACTTTGCTGTTCGTTTGGTTATTTGACAACTTAAAGGTACGGTGAAACAATCAATTCGCTAAGCTCGTGTAACTTCTGGTTCTTGTTATCGTTGCTGCGTTTATCCGGTCTATTGAAAATCACAATGCGGGCGACTACAGTACCTCATGGATAACTATGATCAAAAGCAAGAGTTCGAGTCGGTCGAACCTTTGAACATCAACGTATTCGTGCGCACGTCAGGTTTATCTCTTGACGCTAAATTGAAATTCTTTTATATCCATGCAGACCTCCTGGGCACTAATGTTTAATTTGTAGATGGAAAATTTTTATCAATTGGTCATTAAAATTTGCTTATGTTCGGGTGATGGCGAGACACCATTGTAACATAGTCATTGGAGGAATGGCTTATTTTCGACACGGATACCCAATCCCGAAGACGTTGGATAAGGTACTCTAGCAATCCTGCTATCTCAACGTTCAGAAACTCGATAAAAACTACCCGAGAAATTTGGGATTGAGACAGAAATGAACATTGTTGGCGCGACAGCAATCGAAGAAAAACTACGGCAAGGTGTTCCTACGGCGATTGACAATCTTGCGCATGCAGGGATAAAATCTGGATGCTGATGGGAGATAAATAGGAAACGGCGATTAATGAAAACATGCGACGTTTGGTCGCCAACGGCGAGAATGTCGACGAGTTATGTGAACAAGTGGAGCAGATTCACAAGCAAGAAGACGTGCCTCTCTCTGTACAAACAAAGTTTCGATAATCTTGCGCTTGTATGAGATGAGAAAGCAATGGTTTACATCTTTCCACAGAAAACCACGTCCTCAGAGGAAGCTATCAATGCCGCCAAGGCGTTCTCGCAGATGCTCTTGGAAATTCCCTGCATTTGTCAAGCCGTGATCGCGTGTCGTGTCTCGCCAACTCAGAAAGCAGACATTGTGAATCTCATTCGATATCAATCCCATAAATCCATTACATTATTGGCGATGGAGCGAACGATGTCAACTTAGTCAGCTCATGTTGGCATTGGTGTCTCGGGCCAAGAATAGATATAAGCCGTGAATGCAAGTGACTATGTCAACGGCCAATTTCTTTTTCTTGAACATCTTTTACTTGTTCATGGACGCTACAATACCAGCGCATTTCGAAAGTTATTCTCTATTCGTTTAACAAGAATGTGGCGCTCGTGATTGCCTTATCTCTCTTTAATTCTACGATGACCAATCCAGGACGAGTGTGTTTGAGAGATTTGTCATGGCTGGGTGGAATTTTTTCTTCGCTTTACCAATTATTGCGATTGGTATTTACAATGAAGATGTGACGTCAGACTGTGTGCTTTGCCATCCGATATTGTATCGTTCGGTTCAGCGGAACGAGAGGGTTAATATGATGCCGTTTTCATCTGGCTCGTTACTGCCATGTTCTAAGCTGTGCTCCGTTTTATTTTGATGCTCTATGGCACAATCACTGGCTTTAGCTTTGTGAGCCAGCGGAACTTATCTCCGTTATTCCTCCACCGTTCGAGCGGTGATTCTCTCGTCGGATTTTGAGCTCGGCATAAATACATTGCCACTTCTTGTGAGGCGTGCAAACTTGCATTCGGAGATGGTTCAGTTGCCAAATTGTCGCTTCTTCTTCGGTGTTTTGAATAGCTCCCTGAGAAAGTCAATTTCAGCCTCGCTATCAATTTCAATGGTTGTATCTGTCATCTTCTGTAAATGATTGACCGCTAAGGCGCAATGCTTCATTAACAAAGAAGCGTTCTGCATCGGCCTTCTCATCAGCTGTAAGATGGTCACACTTCAAAAACCTCGGGTCCAATAAAATTCAATAGCGAATCTTCGCGGGAACGTTTCCAAATCGCTTAGCAAGGAGATTACAAAAACAATTTACGAGCACTGTGCATCTTTGCCATGACGACGTCGTAATATGGCTCTCCTGAGTGCTCACTGTCAACCCTTAAGAATATGTCACTTGCTTCGAGTTTCTTTCTCACCAAACATATGCATGCATACACCAGAGTCATTGTCGGATAGGTATCACCCGACAGAGCCTTTGTCATTCCCTCGCAACCCACTAACAGCTGCTCCAAGCACTGAATGTGCATCCACACTTCACCTGTCGGGCGTTTGGTTTTCAAATAAATAAAGGTCGTCGACCGGCGGTGTGGTCACATCCTGAAAACAAAAGCGGTCATGAACGTCACGAAGTTGCAACAGCCGTCTCAGCATTCTCAACGTGTTGTTCCATCTCGTTACAACGTCGGTGATGACCGTCAGTGGGCTAGACAAACCCTGGAGTGCTTTCGCTTATTGATGCCCTTCGAACGTTTCTTGAAACATTTTGGGCAATTCGGCGAAAAAATACTTGATCAAGACACTTTACTTGCTGCTCAGGTGCCTCTTCCTCGGAGACGATGGCGCTGAATGTGATCTCATTTGCATCGTTTTCTAGGTTAGGAATTTCAATGCCAATCTTGGCCTTCGAAAGCGCTCCATGAACCACCAAATGGAGTGAATGTGCTACACACCCGAAGTGTCCACCACCCATGAGATCACATGCTTTAATCATGTTGGTTTCGTTGTCGCGGACAATTTTTGTGAGTCGCGTCCAGTCCAAATCCCACTCACGACTAAACTCCTGAATGGCATTTGCTATGGTATCACCCGTATGAGTACCCGGACAACATTTAATCTCTAACGTCGCTTTTTTCATATGGAAGGCAGAATTAACATAATGAACTATGAGCGCCGAAAAGCGCTCAGCAGTTCATGACGTCCAACTATCGGTTGTTAGGGAATATGATGAGGCCTCCTTCGATATTGCAGATTTTAAATCGTCTCGTAGTTTGTATGTATACGCTGTCAGCAACTCCGTCACAGTCCTTCTCGATGGCACTTCGTAGATGATGCCATTTATCAAATGGATATATGTAACAAACTCCCGTAGTTTTTTGTCGTCTACAATTGGTCGCAAATGCAAGCATATCCATTCAACCAATAGTTGAGTAACAGAACTCTCGTCGGATTGTTTTGGTTTCTTTATAATTGAGCGTGTTGGAGACACAAAGCTTAGCTAGATACTTTCCTTTAGATGTGGCGGAGTCTTTGCCTGCTGCGATCTAAACTGATCAACATGTACCCGGTGGTACTAATGCATGTGATTGTGCACACTGTGGCTCGTTCTTAGAGAAATCAAATACTGGTCGTTACACTTCATGCAATAAAAAATAGGCAGCGTTTCGGTCATCTGTGAGATGATTGATTGGTGCAACTAGCTATAGGAATTGCCAGTACTCTGGCTTTCTCACTCGAGGCATATCGAATAAATTTAGCTGCCGATTACTTTGACTGTTAGTTGAGTCCATTTCCGTAGTTTAGAGGATAGTAAAGCAAACTCCACACTTACAATATCAGTGACAGCAGCGACAACCGCGATACCACAAACCGCAACGCAACGAGCACGTACGAAAGGGAAAGACAAGGTTAATTCCTCTTAAGTACACCCTTTTAAGAGGGCGAGCGTGGTAACGTATTTGATGACCTGAAAATTGTATATGAACCCAGGCAAAATGTAATGTTATGCTGGCCTACGTAAGATAACGTATCTATACGTAAAATCAGGGTAAACGTTTTAAGACCCACTTCCGGAATCGACTAGGGGTGACCACAAAGTTGAAAGGCGCGCAAACAACCAATCAGCATCGATTTAAAAGAGCAAATTTTCAATCAATAAAAACTGACATTCTCATAAAAGCGACAATGATTGGCCAATCAAACTTACTAGCGCCTTTCAACTTTTTGTTCCCCCTAGTCATGGGTCTTAAACGTTTGTGTGTGTAAACGTACTCTATTTAGCTTTATACGCTATTAGGTACGATTTAGTTTTGCAGTACTGTTGGTATACTCCACTCAGGATGTGCTGCTATGACCGCTGGTAGATCGTGAAATTCGGTGAGCTGCATCCTTTGTGTCTTAACCGCTCATTCTAGCAGACATTCCACATCTGCGACTGTAAGCCCTTGGATCCTCGAGGAGGCCCTCTTTTTTCGTATGTAACCACAGCCCAAAGCTGTACTTTCTGTCCCTATAGGCAGTGTCCTTGTCGTAATATTATGTCGAAATTTGTTCATTTGCTGACGCTCCAACTCAGGTCCGCTCCAAATGCTCAGAAAGCGTTCCCAAAACCTTTGGGCCCATTTGCACCCCCACACTAAATGTGTGACCCCTTTCCCATCAAAATTACAATTGACATCCAAGGGGCAGTCACGTTCGTCACGATACCCCGCGTAGAATACTTTGAGTTGGGAGTTCGCCAGTATACACATTACCCAAGTCCGGTAGTCAGTCAAGATATGCCCATGCTCCCACAACTTGATCCGGTGATTGTTCTTGTAGTAGACGATTTCAATTAGTTTGCGCTCGCCGTTTATCCCATCGATCGATCATTTGTTGTGCTTTCCCCATTACCCAGTGATTATTGTACAGTCCACGAAAGTTTCGCCTGATCCAATGCGTGATCGATTTACCTTGTATTAGTTACTTCTTCTTGCTCCAAGGGTCTTTTTTTTACCCCATCACTACGCAAAGAGTGTCATTAGTGTGGACCATTTTAATTTCGCACTCAAATTTTGCATGGAATATCGAAATTAGTGTGGGCTTCAGTAATTCTGCAACTACACTAATAATGTCGCTGCGAAATTAGTATATGCCACCCTAAGCGTTTCGTGCAAAAATAGCGTGAGTTTTGCGTTTCAGCACTTACAGAATTAACGTTATGAACACATCACGTGGTGGTTGAGTATCCAAGTTATATTACACAGTAACTGTGTTTGTTAATACACCTCACAACTCACGACCTAGATACGTGAACATCCACAATCTAATTCATTCCTCTCGTCTGAATGTCAAATGATGAGCCCTCCTCTATCTTATTAGAAATTATTTTGAAGTGTATTATATTGCATTATTATTATTATATGAGTACTACTAATAAAGAAAGCGTTGCTAGTCAATATTGCTCCTTCTCCGTTCATGCTCTATTTTTCTTGCTAAGCAATCTCTATGATGTTGCTCTACCATTCTTGCTAAAAAGGATTACAGCAGGCACTTTCTAATTGACACGTACGAAGTGAAATCTTTCGTTTTGAAAGAATTTGTTTAATAATGCACAAGCAAAATGGGGGATTTCCATATTTGTACTTTTACTTACACTATGAAGCTTAGTGCAAAACAGCATCGTATTATCCGAGCTTACTATCGGCATATCCCCCCATTAATTCTTCTATTACATGCCACAAGAATTACGGGTTTTGACCATAAACAGAGTGTGCGAAATTAGTGTGACTTATTGAGGAATATTAAAAAAGCAAAATTAGTGGGGGCCATGCTATTGGCGCAGCCACACTATTTTCCCACCCACACTACACTTTTTCCAGTCCTAGCTCGGCAAAGAACAAATTAAGAACGGCAAGAACAAAAGCAAATTCGGCAAGAACAAATTAAATTCGGCAAACCTGCCAGGTTGACTACTGTGGCCTAACATTCCTCTAAATACTTTATATTTATGCGTAAAAGAGAGTACAAACGTGGTATTGTTCTGCGTGTAAAAGGTTCCTAGATTTAATTATTTTGACAGCTACTTGTTCATAGAGGAAATGACGAAATTGGATTTGTCCTTGCCGAATTTGCTTTTGTTCTTGCCACTCTTAATTTGTTCTTGTCGAAATAAGACTGGAAATAGTGTAAAGACACTTTTTACTGTAGAGTGTGTGATTTTCACCCAAAACGCCAAACACAAAACTCATTCTCTTTCCTAATTGGACCAAATGTTTATTATCTTCCAGTCATTTGGTGGCTTGTATTATATTATAAGCAATACAGTAGCAACGACACGGTTATATACGCTCATCCGTGCACGTGTCACAATTACTGCGGCGTGATGATCATCGATACAAAGCTGCGCCTCTTGTGCTTTGCCTTTAAACAAAAAAAATCTGCGAGGCGTTGGATGGGTGAGCTTCACGCCGCGGTTTAGTCGTAGCAAAACTGTGATAACCGATATCTCTATTATATATGACTGGTGGAACGATTCGGGCCACGATCGATTCAACGAATGAAACCATTTCTCTGTTTTTAGCCACTCGTAAAAAGTGAATTACTAGTACCGTCAAGGGCGCATGAATTTGCATACCGCTCCCTGAATAAATGTATGAAGCTCCCAAAATGATACATTTCAAGAACGGCGTAACCTGTATTTACAATAATCACGGAAAGAGATGCCGAGGATACAGGTGCTCGCTCACCAACAACTGAAGAAAGATGTTTATAGATAAGTATATATTATTCATTTGCCTTGGTTCCTGAGCAGTAACTGTCCTGTTTTTGCTCAAGAGCCTTAAATGATAGATTTGGACAGCTAAAGTGAATGTATCATTCTGGCCGCTTGATACATTTATTCAGGGAGAGGTATGCAAATTCATGCGCCCTTGACGGTACACCCATCAAATCATCAAACTGGTGTCACCCATAAAACTGTCCCAGCACGGAAGATGTTATTCGCACCCCCTTACAGGATATTCGGACCCCCCCCTGTACCGAAAGAAAGGTACAATGTACCTCAATACGACATTCTGCCAAGATCGTTGCTAGGATAAGTCTCACGGTGCGATGACATTTATTAATACCGTAACGTTACCTAAATACATGTAAGAGGATCTATGAAGAAGTTGCAGACAGTCAATCGCGCTATCCCCGTTCCCCCTCCGTACAGCCAGTATCAAAGGTATGTGTATCTCCTATTCTGCTTTCTCCTTTTTATTATATTGTGATTGAGAATGATGCGTATTTTTCTTAGTCGTGCGACTGTATAAGCCAAATGTTCATGTATGGCTAGACATTTGCTGCCAACGTCCATGCCATTATCGACTACAATGAAAAAAATACCATGACAACGGTCATGAGATTCAATCAACTACATTAAAGATTCTCTCAGGAATGGACCCACACGCTCCATCCCACTCTCGCGGGTGCGTGTAAACTCGCATCACGCCAGACTCGGACCAATCCTTGGTCGGCGTCGCAGCGTCTGTCATTTCACAATTGAAGCGATCACTACAAATTCGTAGAAAGATTTCTTGACGCTGCTCTTCCGA
Source organism: Sclerospora graminicola (assembly GCA_001887855.2). Taxonomy (NCBI): domain Eukaryota; phylum Oomycota; class Peronosporomycetes; order Peronosporales; family Peronosporaceae; genus Sclerospora; species Sclerospora graminicola. The sequence goes on from MIQA02020309.1 coordinate 23,484, forward strand.
GCCGTAACGAAGGAACATGTTACTAACGACTGTGTTCTGTAGATCGCAGAATAAACCCAGACTGGAATCTGCACGCGACAGCTCCTCAATGGTCAAGATGAGGCTCATAAAGTAGGCATCAATGCTCGGGATTGCTACTGCTATTAACTGTAACAAAGACATCAAAATAAATAAGACAACAAAGCAATGAGTATACGCTAAGCATCGACTGTACCCCATTGTCGAAGAGGCCTTTAATAAAATACAGGTGTCATTTTTCCTGTCTCGTCCATCCGACGGGCGCTGGGTTCGATTACGTCGGTGGCGAACCGAGCTACGAAGTCCTTAAGCATTTGCTCCTCGTCTGTCATGACGAGTCCCATTCGAGGAGCTCGCATTTGCCACCGGCGAGCTCCTATTGCTGCCGCTGTGGCCACCCGGTTTCGAGCTAAAATAGAATTTATCGTGTTGAAAATCGTTGTTCATAGTAGACAGTCGAAACGTAGGCCGATAGGTGAATTTAGCTCGATGTTGATATTTGAAGATATAGTGCAAGGTTGATTTAATCAATGCAATGTATATTGAGAAGTGTTTATCGCCAACCTATTCGATACCTTCTACTGCTCTTAATCCTATTCCTGACTTGCATAACTACCCCGCCGTCCCAGGAAACCCATGCGACTTCAACTTCGACTTTGTGTGTTTCTATTTCTAAAGTTCACAATGCAAAAAATAGAAATTTGGTGTTCAAAACCGTAACCACCGTGTACCAGTTTTGTACCACTTTCTTTTAGTGTAAAGTACCAAAATACCTTAAACGTTATTTTTGTGCTTGAACCGAAATTTCTAACACTCCTTCTCAATGTGAATTTTACATCAGTCCGATTCCAATTCGTAGTTTTGCGAGCTTCGGGTAAGGTAAGGCTTTGGTGAGTATGTCAGCCACCATGACGTCTGTAGCGCAATATTGCGCCTTTATTTCACCATTTTTCATTTTCGACATCATGAATTTCAATCTGATGTCAATGTGTTTCAACTTCGAAAATCCATCATTTTCATTCATCACTTTGATTGCTGCTTGGTTGTCCATGTGGATTAGCATTGGTTGTTTGACTTGTGTCCCAATTTCTTGTAGGATTTCACGACATCCAAGCATCTCTACTTCCACTTTTGAAGCTGCGTAGTACTCGGCTTCCATGGTTGACAAAGAGACGCCGCCTTGCTTTTTGCATAACCAGCTGACTATCATGTTATTTAGCTTGATTATTCCTCCGGTTGTGGACTTCCTGTCGTCTTTCGAGCCGGCGTAGTCAGCGTCGCTGTATCCTTCGATGTGGTGCGTAGCTTCATTTTTGTCTGCTTCATATCCCATGTGCAACTTCAAATGTTTCGTTCCTTTCAGATACCTGAGAACTCGCTTTGCCAAGTTCCAGTCAATCATTGTTGGTGCGTGTGTCCTTCGAGTAGCCATGTGCACTGCGAAAGATATGTCAGGTCGCGTGCATCGGGATATCCAGAGTAAGGCGCCGACCAAAGATTGAAAACTTTTTACTGTAGGCATCTCACCTTTTGTTGTTTTTACCAAAATTCTTGATTTTTCAGGTTCAGGTCTTCGTACTCGTTGTTGATCGGCGTCTTTGCTGGGTTTGCGTCTTCCAGGTTGTACTCTCGAAGCATGTTATCGATCATTACCTCTTGATCTAACGTGTATCCATTGTTTTGATCGTACGTGATCCTCATTCCCAGAAATTTTGAAACTTTCCCTAAGTTTTTAATTTCGAGTGTTTTCAAGTCGTCGAAAAATTCGTTCACAAGCTCCTCCTGCGTTCCAGTCACTAGAAGATCATCGACGTAAACTCCTACGATAGTGGTAGCATCGTTAACCGTCTTGAAATACAAACACATGTCCGTAATACTCTGTTTGAAGCCTGATTTTAGCAATTTTCCATGCAAAAGTTGATTCCACAGTCGACCTGCTTGTTTTAATCCGTAAAGAGTCTTTCGTAATTTCAACACCCATTCTTCTTTGTTGAGTTCTTCACTTTTGCTCTTCAAATCCATGCCTTGTGGAAAGTGCAGGTAAATTTCATGCTCCGTTTCTAGTGCCTTCACATAAGCGTTTGGGATATCTCCGTGTTTCGCACAGACACCCCAAGTTTTTGACAATGCGAGAATTAATTTTACCGTTCCGAGCTCCATTACTGCTGCGAAGGTTAAGTTGTAGTCGATCCCAAGCCTCTGTTCGTTTCCACAAGCCACAAGCCTCGCTTTATACCGCTCGATATCTCCATTTTCATCGGTTTTCGTCTTGAAAACCCATTTTGTGTGTAGCGGACGGCAATCCTTTGGTTTTCTTTCGACCGTCCATACTTGATTGCGTTCGAGCGCGGTTAATTCTTCATTTATCGCCTTCATCCAGTTTTCCTTGTTTCGGCTCTTCATTGCTTGGCCAAAACTTTTTGGGTCCACTTCGGAAATGAAATTTACTGTTTCGATTGTTTCAATATTTTCTTGATTTGCGTTTTCTTGGTCCGAATTTTCACCGACGACATTTTCGCTTGACACCTTCTCCTTCTGTGTATTAGCTTTCGCGTGTCCTCTCGTTTGATGTCGTTCTCGTTGCCACACCTTCTTCTTCTGCTTATCGCTTTTGTTTTTCGCATTTTTGGTCGCAACTTTCCGATTTTCCACTCCTTCTGCTTCCAGGTCACGTCGTACTTGTTTATTCTGTTCTTCGTCCAAGGTGTCTATGTTCTTGATGTGCTGTGTTGCAACCACCTTTCGTTCGTCCTTCAGGTATACTTTGTAACCCTTGACTTCTTCGCTTTTGCCGACGATTATGCCGATTTGAGCTCGATGAGCGAGCGAATTTTTTCCGGGATTTCTGTAAACAGTGCAGGGTGATCCAAATGCCACGATTTCGCCAAGGTTTGGTTTCTTTCCGGTCAGAACTTCATAGGGTGTCATGTTTCTTGAGTTTGCTTTCGTAGGACTCCTATTAATGATGTACGCGGCGTATTGAACCGCGTCGCCCCAAAACGAAAGATTTAAGCCACATGAAAAAACCATACATCTTGCCATGTTCATTATCGTTCTGTGCATTCGTTCAGCTTTTCCATTGCTCCACTGGTTGTTTGCTTCGCTGATCTGTCTCGTAACACCGGTTTGCTTGCAAAACAGATCCAAGTTCTTATATTCCAGTCCTCCATCCGTCCTGAGTAGGTGTACCTTGCAGTTGAACTGACGCTCGAAAAACGCCAGGAAATGTTCGAAAAATTTTGCCGCCGCGTCTTTGGTTTTCGCCAAAAATACTCGTACATAGTTAGATTTGAAGTCGATGAAGTTGATTAGGTACCGATTTCCGAATCTGTCTTTTGGTGTTATCGGCCCTTTCAAGTCAGAGCAAATAACACCTCCAATGCGGTCCGTTGGCGCATTCAAACCACTGTCTTGCTTGGATTTTGGGTTTTTCGTCTGCTTACCTTGGGCGCAGGTTAGGCACGTCATTCTTTTTGTATCGGTAAGCTTTATTCCGAAACTTTCGTCCTTCGCCATGTTTTCGATTGCGTCAAAACTTAGGTGCCCTAGGCGAGCGTGGAAGTGCATAAGCGTGCCTTCTTGAACGATTCGCTCTTGATTGTTTTCTTTATCTTGCAGAATCGCCATTACTTGGTCTCCATTGAAAATTCGTAACCTTTCCACTTTTACATCTACCGTGAGTACTCGGTTTGTCTTTTCGACGGAAAATATTCCTTTTCCAGACTTTCGGTGGACCATCACTCGTTTTCCATTTTTGTAATCGAGGTGACATCCTTTGTCTTCCAGGAGTCCGTACGAAAGAATGTTTTTTGCCAAATTTTCTACGTAGTAGACATTTTCAAGTCGAATGACATTTTGTTTGTCATCAAGGTAAGTGGTAATTTTCACCCACCCCTTTTTGGTGACGCTCAACTTCATTCCGTCTGCTTGGTAGCATGTTCCTTGACGTCTTGTAGGTACAAAATGTCGTTTACCAAGTGCATGCTTGCTCCACTATCCAGGATCCACCTTGTATCATTGCTGTCTTTGTTTTCGACGATGCTTAGCGTGAAGTCCACTTGTTTTGAAACTTTACTTCGACACTTGTCTTCGGTGTGCCCTATCTTCTTGCAATTCTTGCATTTTTTGATTTTTGGCTTTTGTTCGACGTAGTTGATCGTTTCACTTTGGCGACTTTTTCCTTGCTGTCCGTCGTTTTCGATTGCTTGAAAAAATTGGCACAGCTCTTCTGCTTGACGAAGATAGTCTTGCCTTGAGTGGTTGTATCTCGATAGTAGGATTGTTTTTAGTTCGCTGGATGCATAATGAACTATGTTTTCGAGTACCAGCGGCTCACTTCCACCGACAGCTTCCGTGATCGCTACAAGGTACAGGTAATGTTCATTTCATGTCCTTTTCGGATGTTTTCTTGCTGTAAATAGTTTCATCGACTGAGCCGGTGTTATGGTTGTATGAAATGCCGATAACATTCGATTCATAACGTGAACCAAACTTTGTGATTCGTTCCACCATGAATCGACTTGACGATTGTAATAACTTTCAGCCATACCGCTTAGGTAATGGCTGAGTAGGTCCACCTTGAAATCTTCGCCCCATCGATATCCGCATGCAGATTCTGCAATGGCCACTTGACGTATAAATCTTGTGCCCCATTGCTTAAAACCGGCACCAAGACCCCTGTATACCTCGTTGCCGTCAAAAGTTCGAATCGATAACTTGCATTAGCGTGCTGACGGAGTTCTAAAGATCGGTTGTAGATTTGGTTGCGGGTGCAAATTTGGTTGCATGTTCGGTTGCGGGTGCATGTTCGTTTGCGGGTGAATGTTTGGCTGGGGATGCAGGTTTGGTTGCTGATGCAAGTTCGGTTCCGGTTTGGTTGATGCAGATTTTGGTAGTTTAATCCTCCCGGTTCCGGTTTGGTTGATGCAGATTTTGGTAGTTTAATCCTCCAAAACCGGCTGCATGATCCTGAAAATGATCCGCCAAGTCAGGTTTCTTTTCGGGTGTACCATCTAAAGATGCCATTCGCATCTTTGTTCCCAATCGCATGGAATTGTTGAAACCAAAACTATCCATGTCGGGTTGTCTCCGACTCGATTCGAGTCGGTCAAGTCTGTCAATTACGCCTTTCACCATGTCTACCAGTCGGGCACCTTGATCTCCCATCGTGGTAGGCTTCTCCTCTTCATAATCTTCACCGAAATTATCATCTTGACCCTTTGGGCTCATAACCTGTTGAATATCGTTGTTCATAGTAGACAGTCGAAACGTAGGCCGATAGGTGAATTTGGCTCGATGTTGATATTAGAAGATATAATGCAAGGTTGATTTAATCGATGCAATGTATATTGAGAAGTGTTTATCGCCAACCTATTCGATACCTTCTACTGCTCTTAATCCTATTCCTGACTTGCATAACTACCCCGCCATCCCAGGAAACCCATGCGACTTCAACTTCGACTTTGTGTGTTTCTATTTCTAAAGTTCACAATGCAAAAAATAGAAATTTGGTGTTCCAAACCGTAACCACCGTGTACCAGTTTTGTACCACTTTCCTTTAGTGTAAAGTACCAAAAATACCTTAAACGTTATTTTTGTGCTTGGACCGAAATTTCTAACAATTATAAAAAGCAAGGACGAAAGATTGCCTCTGGAATGGTGTTTACTACAGAGGTTGGTTGAATATGTGCGTGCATTGCCATTTGGGCGACTAAATTATTCTATGCCGTAGCAAGCAGACGCAATCATCTTGCAGCATAAGGTATTTTACCAAGAGCTCGCTGCCTCAATTACTAAACCGCAGATTGGACAATGAGCTCAATCTATAATTAGTATAACCTTTATATTCTTCAGCCACCCGCGCAGTTTTTTCACCTCTAACTTTGACTAGCTTCCCACGCCACCTCCACCTCGTGTAGACGGATGTAGTAAACCCTCTCATAGTGGAGGAGATAATATCCTACCAGAAGAGAATCCATGTCTTCTGACGAAGTCCTTTTTTGGCCAGCTATGTGCAACACGCTAGCCCAAACAGCCCGCAACCCAGCCCGCAACCCGCAGGCTGGGCCGCGGGTCGATCTCAACCCGCACCAAACCCCGCGGGTTTGAGCCCTACCGGCTATACAGTATACATATTTTCTCGTCCCATCATGACGTCGAGTGTCGATGTCGCCGAGTCGAAAGGCAACTGTGTAGCTCAGTTAATCGTGATCACTGCTGTCTCGAGCGTTTTGTGTCAGCTATACAGACAGCCAGATACAGGCTCTCCTTCTCCATCTATTACATCGTCATTGAATTCAACGGGCGAAGACTCGCAATGCTTTACGTTGTCCAAGGTCATTGGATTTCTACTATTTTTGGGACTTTTGGGACTGTTTCGGCACAAATTTGAGCAAGTCAAGAAGGCTGGCAATGAAGCGGAGAAGAGAAAAATTGCTACAATAGTGCCGAGTCATGCGCTTAGAACTAGCGATTTAAACGCATCCCCCGTTTCCGTGGCCCATTTACCTCGTGACGTTATGCATGATCTGCTACTGTTTTTGTCACCGAAAGATTTAGTCATCTGTCCGATGGTATGCCAAGCTTGGGATCACGTTGCTGGAGATAATGCCGAGACGCTCTGGAGACGCGTTTTTCAACGGGACTTTGGTGAATCGGGCGACAGATTTGCTAAAGTATTCCCCATTGAGTGCTGGCGGCAGTTCTACTTCCGACACCATTTGTCTCGGGCTGTAGAGATCGCGAGATTATTAAGCATCACAGATGGACGAAAATGCGTTGCCATTGCTGGACAGGTGTATGATGTCACAGAGTTTTTGGAGATGCATCCTGGCGGGCCACATGCTATCGGAGACGCAGTGGGCACTGATGCTACAATAATCTGGGATCAATTTCAGCATTCGGACGAGGCGAAAGCGAGCATGGAACAGTTTTTGGTATGGGATAAGGTGCTTGCTAGGCCAGAGAGTGAAAAGCTACGAGGTAATCTCAAATCTGTGGTCGCTCACTGGCGTAAAGTCTCGTGGGCTCTCACACACTCGCATTGCTTTGGACGCATGGCACCGCGGCTTACAGATTCTTTTCTTCGCTTCAGCTCGCGATGTCGCACAAATAACAAAAGGAAATATTTGGGTTTGCTTTGATCAATAAGTCAGAATAGTTTTAATAATAGATAATAGGTTTTTTTTAGTGGAAACAACGCAAGGTGACGCTAACTCTTGGTTCATGGCATCTAGCCATCTTTGGTACTGCATGTTTGTGAGTTAATTGCGTCGTGCCGCCCATAATCATTAGGTCTCCATCCCCAATCTGTAATTCCATCCGTGCCACTACTCCGTCATCGTTGAAACCACCCTTTGACGTCTTTTTCGTGAATACAAAGCGCCTTGTAGCTCCTAATGATAAAGCTACGATTGGAGAGCACGCCATCATATCTCGCTCATCGTCAGCGTGTGGCCCGATGTAGTGATCACCGTTTTCGTACCAGTTTACAAGGCCTCCCGTGAGTCGAGTATGGAGGGTTGCAGGGTCTACAACAATGCGTTGCATGTGCTGAATAGCATGCCGCAATCCCCGTGGATATTTTTTCTGTGCTTTGAATGTCTTGCCAGAATATCTGTAGCTTCCCATTTCTCCGCATAATTGCTGAAATCTTGGCAACTTGGTCGATTTGCCAAACATCATGATGGTGTCATAGTCTTCGGGATGCGCTTCCCAAGCTTGTTTAAATATCATCGACCAGGTGATGGGCGACTTCTCGTCACCATTATCATTATCTTGCTCTAAATCTGCTGAAAAGAGTTCTTCCGAAGTGGCGTGTTTGAAAATATACCAATAGCGCGGCACATGGTAGACCCAGCTCTTGCGATCAGCCGTGAGATAGATGATCCTTGCGTCTTGTTCAAACAGCTTGAATACGGATCTTTTCGGTAAATTTGCAGCAATAGCAGCGTCCTTAACGTTCGTCACAACGTGATGTAGCGAAAAATAATGCTCTTCAATATGCGACGATACCTTAACACGTTTACTGGGGCCATCGTCTGAAGATTGGGAGCGCTTACCCGTCAGTTCGGCTGGCATGTTTTACACACCTTTTTTAGCAACGTTTCTAACAAAAAATATGAGGATTATTGAACCATAAAAAATATGACACGTATTTACGTACTTATTGTGTAACGTTAGTAGACAAATTGTCTTAAGCCCCCCCATTTCCTACTAATAAATACTCCATTTACTCAATGGTAAACCCAGTTATATCCATCTGCACGATCATATTGATGTACTCGGCCAGCACTTTCTTCGAGTCGTAAATAGGCAAATCCAGACGGTTAAAGCACGTATGTGCCTTCGGGAACAGAAATGACTGATTCGTGCCGGCAAAGGCAATATTGAAACGCCGCACACGACCGTCACTGCTAATCAATCCCTTAAAACCCTGCGCGGGGACACGACTAGTTCCTGTCGCAAACTGCAGCAAACGCACGCGGTCTTCGTTTCTCATTTCTTCAACAACTTCCCAAAACCACAAAATATTGTTCAGTTCGAGTTCGGTGGGAAAGTTGTGCGTAAAAAACTTAAAATCAGTGTGTTTCTTCCAATCTTCTACGTCAATAGACGGCACTCCACACATGAGAAGTTCGAGCTCTTGGTAGTCGAACAACTTGAGCAGTCCCTCTGGTACGACGTCATAAAGTGCCGTAAGGAAGGCCAATAGCTGATCACTCACGCTTCCTAGCACATGGTATTTAAATAGAGCGTCCAAATAACGCGTGCGATTCTCTCGAGTTACGTCGATATTGGCGCCACCCTCGACAAGCTCAACAACGTTCGCTTTGCCATCCACAACGCGCGTCGCTGTGAAATCCAGACACAGCGGTTCAATGTCATCGATCTTCTTTATCATTAATGCACTATTGTAGATCTCATCGTCAAGGAATTGTAAATCGGAAAAGGAGATGGGCACACCCAAAATATGTTTGAGAAATGGCAGCGCAAGATGCACCGGCATCAAATGCTCTTCTAGAATCGCCTTCCCCACAAGCCGTCCTGCAAACTCAAAATACGCCAAGTGCTCATCTTTACCAAGGATCAAATCTGAGCTGGCGTTGATCCAATAACTTCGTTCGTCTCCCACTGAGCTCACGAAAATTCCAAATGATGGGTCAAAGAGCTCACCAAATAGCAGCGTAAACCACTCACGCATGACGCCACCAGCATCCAATGCCGGTTCTCCGTCAAATACCACGCGCCATCTCTGTCTCAATTGGTATGGCTTCATTGCTGCCACAAGTTCAAACGAGTCTTGCAATAAATGATCTCGTCGCACTACCAATTCTGCATGTCCTGACTCCCAAGGCAGCCATAACCGATGGATTTCTGTCGAGAACCAGCGGATTTTATCTGGGAATGGTAAATTATGAACTCCCTCGAGATTCATAATCAGTTCGGAGCTGCCTGCTCCGTCCAAAATATTAATCCTGTAATGGAAATCCGTTGCAACCACGTCACTTTCATTTAGGACCAATTTTCCCAAAGAATCTCTCACACGAATGTAGCCAACAGATAAATTACTGTCTCGCTCTGTCGCATCCAAGTACCGATTTAGCGACATTCTTCCTCCCGGATCGCTCTCCATCGACTCCCGCTGGACTCTAGAATGTCGTTTTACCGATTGCTGTCGAACCCATCGATGTAATCCATCGGTAGTGGGCATTCTTTTCCACTGTTGTCGCCGACTAGCAGCTAGCTGCAATTTGTTCATTTTATTTTTCAATGAATTTGCTTTTCTCGAAAATTCAAAACTTGGTCGACTAAACGCTCCACCAATTGCATCATCGACATGAGTCAATGAATAAGGTTCCGTTTCACCAATTCTTCCCATTTTCTGCGTCGAACTGGAGCTGAAACTACTCCTTGAATGCTGCGTCAAACTGCGTCGCGAGTGTTTCTTCTTGCCTGCTATATCTCGTTCCGCACCTTTTAACGTCTGACACAAATCGCATAATTTACGCTCTGGATGATTCAGGAATTTACAGATGCCACAACGCCACAGTGCCTGCTCCATAAAGCTGTCATTAAGCTCCTCACGATAGACGTCTGTTTGCTCAGGAATAAACACAAGTGACTCGCGTTCGCGTTGTACTTGGATACGACGACAGAAGCAGAGTAGCATGGCGATCGCTCCGACAAAGAAGAGCACGCTAATAGTTACGAGCACTATCAGATCTGCCGACATGTCTGCGTATTGTATTGTAGGCTGCAATTTGATGGATGTAATTCCTAGGTTAATTGTGCCGTCCCTACCCCTAGAAGAGTCAGACAAGTGAGTATTTCGACTACAGCTGTACTTAGGTGTGTGATTGAATAAATATCATGTAAGCTTTTTGACGATCTGATTGGATAATATTATTTGATAGAAAGGTGTATTCGCTGTGATTGTCAACTCCACAAACTCAGTCCCACTTCGTCAGTCTGTCACACTACAAACAGCGAAAAGCTCCCGTATGGTAGAATTGCATGCTGCAATCGTAAGAGCTGCTGACCACAATTTTACTGGAAAAACACAAACGCTAATATTGTTCATTTAAGAGATAGCATGTCTCACAAGCATTTCGGCATTGTTTTCTATGTGAAGTTACAAGACCAACGTCACAGTTGAACTAAATCGAAAATTCGAATTTGCAGTAACTATTCGGCACACGCCAACTAGTTCTATAATATATATGTATTGTGTTACGGGTACAACGAATAAAATCACGCGTGCTGTGCGTGCTTCATTTCGTCTGTCCGCTGGGTATAGGCTGGTCAAATGATAAGCGATTTCAGTGCGGTCATCCATAATCTTTACAATTGCAGCCAGCACATTGCATGACACTCTTATCTCCCCGACATTGTACATTGTTCGTTTGGTTACATGCCACGCGTCCCAGCTTTCCACCGTCTGTGGTCCCAGTTATATGTTGCTCAGTGTGGACGACGACGGGTATTCTGGAAATGAGTACGCAATTGGATGTAGTTAAAGTATCGACGGTGTTTGCAGCCATGTCCGTGGTCATCATTATTGTAGTACCGTTACACTCGAGATGGGCCGATCGCGTTGGCTTACGTGATTGCCGACGCGCGCGCATTCCTTCTCCTTGAGCCTCATACGAGTGCATTCGAATGTTTTCGCATAATATTCACACTCAATCGGAATGGGCAGTTCAATGAATTTGTTTCGAGCCGCATGTTTTAGATCGAACTCGAAATTTCTATACTTGACATGCACTAAGCTTTCATGTAGTTGAACTGAAGATTGTCCAGATAGAATTTGCATGGCTACCATGACTGCTGTAACCAAGCAGAGCATTGAGGATCAAAAAAGATGATTATGTGCTTTACTAGATTTGATCGTGTTTTAGCGCAAAATGCAAGTTGCAACTTGCATATTTTGCTGTAAAACATATCATCAACGAGAAGTGAATTGGGTAATATAATCATCCAGCCTAGAGGTGAGATGTTAATTGTTGTAGTAATAGCTGAAGGTAGAGAAATCTGCCAAAAGGAATTATTTTAGTTTTATCGAAGATACTAAGCTAGAGTCATCCAAATGGAGTTCATATACCTCAGTAGTACTTTATGTATCTATGCATTAGTGATTAGTGGCATTGAATCCGCCACACCTGCACTTATATGTGCAACTGTGGCAAATACAACCTTTTGTACGTACAAGTCCATGGTGCTCAGTCAATGTGTGTAACCATCGGCGTACCCGACAATATATCTAGTCTAACAAGTTCTAAATTTGCTACATTGCCCTTAATTGTGTCCCAATTAAGGTTTAGGGCTAACATGCGTGACAATGAAGAAACCCGACCTTCTCTACTAGACCCGGGTCCTACGGGGGACCCGGACAACCCAGGGGAGGCGAATGACCTCACTCCCATGAATAACGAAACAGGGAGTGGAGATGAGTATGTTCCGGAAACCCCGGACTCGATCGAGGCTGATAGATCGACCCCAGAGGAGGGGGATACGGAGCAAAGAGTAGTACCGGATGAACCGGTATTGAAACCGGTAAATTCTACCGAATCCAATAACAATAAGGAGATATCAGGAAATAAACCGGTATCAGAGGAGCCAGTCAAGGAGGAAATGAGTAGAGCACAGGGACTGTACCTCCGACTCAGGGTGACAAGGAAAATAAATCAAGTGAAGAACGCCTGAGCATCATAAGCTCACTAGCTTCACGTGAGCCAAGTCAATTGGCACTGGCCTTGAAGACGGCACTAGGCCAAGCGAGAACTCGGAAACCAAGAGTTAAAGCCTGGCTAGATCTGACACAAGAGCTGTTTGCTTCCATATACGTGAAGGTGCGAGGGCCGACCTCACGTCTATCCGATGCAGCAAAACGTTTTCCACAACTAAGAGCAGCGGAAGTAGAACGAGTTTTGGACCTATTTGAGTTAATGGTGATAGATGAACATAAGGACTGGGAGTTGTGGCGTCAACGTGTGACAAGCTCGGCGGTGATAGCGCAGAAAACAACGCAATCCTTTGAAAGCATTTTATGGAAGGCCATTGGACAGGCAAAAGTCCTTAAGGAACAAAAGCTACCACCAACCCTCCAAGGATGGGCGAATAAAGTAACAGGAAAAACCACTACTATGGAGCAAGATATGAAATTAGCGAACAAAACCTTTTTGTTCAAGACTTCGCTGTACTCGCCGGATGAAATCACTCAGATGAGAGCTGAATGTGAGAAAGAATATGGGAAATACGCGCCAATGCAAGTACGGGAAGGCACTGTAGTGGAATGGAAAATTGTGCAAGGACTTGTCGAAGGCACAATTATCGCAAAGAAATTACCTCAGTTTCTTAAGCGTATCATGAAAACAGAGGAACAAGTAAAGCTGGTGCATACCATACGAGCACAGGTGGAAGGGTGTTTGGTTCTGGATTTGAGAGGTGAGAACATCATTAAGGAAGCATTCATGAGCACAAAAAGCATCCAAGAGAGTATCGCAACGGCAGCGACGACGAGAGAGACAGCTGGACCGGAGTTGTGGCGAATGATAGCGCAGCTAAAAAGTATCAGTTACGATAGCAGCAAGCATGCTTTGTACTTTCACTTTTTCACGCGGGACATGGCCCGGAAATTTGCAGGAATTACTGTCCCGTTTCATAGGTATGACCATGTTCTCAAGAATTTACACGATCAAGCGCAAGCAACGAGTGGATCGGCATGGGAAAGGCAAAGAGACAGGAATGGCGAAAGTTTTGAACCCAAAGGGTACTACGCATGTGTGCTTAAGAATGTGACCCGATCAGTGGATCTATTAAAGTTATCCAATTTTCTAAAAAAATGTCTTCAGATGGAATTTCAATTAGACGATTTGGATAAAAATGGACCATTTTCGGACACTTCAACGTCATGGGAATTAATAGTGGAGTCGGATGCATGCCCGACGGCATTGTTAGATGTCAAGAGAATCTATTGGGGACATACGATGATTATTCTAGAGCATCCAAGTATGCGGGGTAAGAAGCAATGCTTACGGTGTGGCGAACTCGGGCACCCAATGCGGCAATGCAGAACTGCTCTTGCGGAGTTGTTGAAGAAGGACTGTATTCATGTCAAGTTAGAGGAGTTGAAAAAGTATGAAGCGCCTACACAAACTTTCAGAAGTATGGAAGAATTAAGAGCGCAAGTGGACGCGGTCAGAGAACGACAATTAGCAGAAAAAGGAAAAGCAGTTCCGGCGGAGACATCAGAACCGACTAATGATAACACATCAAGTGAACCAAAAGTAGCTTGTATCACGCCGTGTAAAACCACGGAACCCTGTAATACTTCGAGCGAAGTTAAGCAACATGTGGTTCAGTCCAATGAACTACCGCAAAGGAAACAGTTACCGGACTGGATAACGGTAACCAAGAAAAAACACAAATCTCAAGGTCGGCAACAATCAGCAGATGAGAAAGAGGAAAAAGCACCAATTCCTCAGGTAGCCTCAAGTTTGCAGCGTGCAATTCAACAATCAAGTGAACAGAAAGTTCACCCAATTAGCACCAAGTCAGAGATTGGGCAAGGCAAAGAAAGGCAGGACAGTCATCCACCGAAAACGAAAAAGCGCAAATCCAAGTTAGAAAGAAAGAAGGCGAAAGAAGAGTACGAGGTGATTTCTTCAGAAAAAGGCCAGTGCATTTCTAATGCTGGAAGGAAGAGCGAAAACTGTGAAAAGGAAGTGATCGAGGAATAACGCGAAAGCGGAAGGGTCCCATAATCAGACTGAAACCGTTTGGACTGGGAGGAGGAGTTCCCGCAAGACAGTCAGTCGGTTTCTCAGCTGTTCGGCGCCTTACGCATGAGGAAAGTCACGACCCCACCTACCGGAAATTGTCAACTGTACGCAGTATGCCAATCTCTAACGGGATCGGAAAAAATTATCGAAAACGAGAGCGTCTTGGAAAAAATGACAAAGGCATTGAAAGAGGGGTGTTTAGCAAGAGCCTTAATGGATTTTGAAGAAAAATTCTCACATGAAGCTAGGAAATCGACGCTAAAGGAACTGGGTCGGATCAAAGCGGATTTGTCTACAACAGAATCACGGAAACAATTTCAACAATACCTTTTGGAATTTGCAGAAAGTAGTTCAACAATCACAGACAATATTCCTCGGAAAGCATGGGGGAGTAACGACACGCTGATGTCTATTAGTACGATGCTACAAAAAGACATATACGTGCTGAGCCACCCACCAAGTGCAAAATGTCCAGGCTTTAATTTGTTTACACCAGAAATGCGAACAAAACGAGGAAAGACATATCAAATAAGCGGCGAATACCCAATCACGATGGGCATATTCTATGAACGAATGAAAAAATTTCTGACAGAAGTTACGGAACAAGATTATCAGGATAAAAGACCGATTATACTCGAATATAGTGGACAACATTATGCGGCTGTATTAAGTGGTGACAGGCAATGGCCATCGGATGATGTGGACATGAACAAGAGTAATGATGACGATAATGAAGAGGATGAAATGAAGTCCTCTGGACAAGAAGGAGCACCGGATTGCGATAGGAGCGAGATGACGCAGGAGATAATGGAGAGTGATGAAAGTATGATAACTAATTACGGGGGATGTTCACCGTGGGACCCAGATGAGTGGGATGGCAACATAGAGGATATTCTCCACAGACTAAATGGGCCGACCATTCACCACGCCTTGAAATGTGAGATAGCTGATATTATCAGAACTAAGGATTCAAGGATGCGTGAATTACTACATTTTCTGACGGACACTGTTAGCAAATTGTCACTACCAGAACAAGAAGGTTTGTTGGCGGCCAACTTGGAGGACCCAGCAACGGTGAAGTATTTCTTGCAAAAATACCAAATATCTAAACCCATATTGGAACAATGGTATCATAAAGTCTGGGCAGACACTCAACCGGAACAAGAAATCTTACTTATTTCGGATGGCTCAACATCCGATTCGGACTACAAACCATCAGAAATAGGAGACACTTCACAGGACACACCAGAACCGGGAGAGAGAATTAGTCCCATCTCAAAAAGATTGTGCAGGCGGGAACAAGCCGAAGAAAACGCGGAATCAATGGAGTTGGTTCCGGTTGAACGTGAACTAATGGATGAATTTATGAAATGTGAAAAGGAGACGTTAGCGAATCCACTATCGTTAGAAAACTTCAACATCACATGGCATAATTTAATACTTCAATGGGAAGAACAAACGGGCGTGCCTTTCCCGCTAATTAGCTCCACAAAGACATTGTGGGTTAAAGCGGCCCAACGAGAAGGCAATAGGCTACTACACTTATTAAAGGATATTCCTGGAACACACTATATCCTAGATAGTGTTCACTCAAGTGTACTAGTAGAATTGACGAAAAAATGGAGAGAGCAATGTTGGTTGGAGGTGGTGGAAGCTGGCAAAAGGGAAGGGCTTCTCGATATACCAGGGACATGGTTCACCGAATGGGAAACCCGTTATACAGTCATGAGATCTCATAGTCAAAAAATGGCAATTATTAACAGCTCCCAAGAATGGACACAGTTACGCAAACTTCAGTATGGTGGAAACACCATATTAAAACTGCTAGCACCGAGACAAGTACTCCTGTTGGCAACTATGTTAATAAGTAGTCACATCTTTGCGGAGCAGTTAGCGGCGATGATGGGGAACAATTACAATCCCACTGACACCATTCTATGCCTCTTTCAGCGGCATCTAAGAGTAATGGATGACAACCAGGAGTATGCAGCAAAGTTTACAGCGTTAGAAAAACGAGAACCGACAGCGTGGAAAGAATTGTTTGAGTACATGTACTCAGAGGGTACAACACAGGCAAAGGTCAAGGAAACTGCAGATAAAGGGGAACAGCGTCTGAAAGACGCCATTCGTTACTAAGGGCACCGCAATAAAGTATGCATCTACCCATGAATATTTTGCAATGAAAAACAGTGACATATTTACGAAACATCGTCTCCTGAAAGACATGGAATACACATCGTCCAAAGCAAGGCCAGATGTCCCAACGAAATTGACATCAATCATATTATCTCAAAATGTAAGGGGTTTTACAAAGAAAGACATCTCCAATTGGCTGTATTCCTGGAAGAGAGGTATGTTGGACTATCAAGCACAGATAATATTTTTACAAGAAACGCACATAGTAACCACGATGGAACGGGATGAAGTTGCCACACAATGGGCTTGGTTATGGGGACAGCCGCACAATTCACAACGTTTATCTTACTGGAGTGTACACCCGTATAAACAAGGAGGAGTTGCAATACTGATCGTGCCTGAATTAGTGGATCAAATTAAACCATACTATGAACTGAGATGGACGAATCGAATCATAGCAGTGAAATGGAATGACTGCACGTTAATAAATTTATATGGACCTTCGGGAGATGCTGTTGGACGGGAACTTTTCTTTAGTAACATAAACAATATGTTCATCAGAAAACCTTCCAACTGCATCATAGGAGGTGATTTTAATTGCGTGGACACCCCAATATTGGACAGATTAGGAGGTACCCGTTCGCATCGACCAGAGAGTCGAGCGCTAGCGAGACTAATTGCGTCCTGGCATCTGTGGGATGCACGTCTTCTAATGACACCTGTACAAGAAGACTTACAGCTAGACCCGTCAGATCACTTCACCTATTGGCGTGGCAATCAAGCAAGTCGAATCGACCGATTTTATGTATCAGATCAATGGAAAGGTTGGGTAGTATGGGTAGCGGTAGAAGCTCCCTCAGTATATTCTGACCACAATCAACTGTGTCTATGCCTAAAAGACCCAAGTGTGTCAAGATTACAATTAGCGAATCGACGGATGCCATACCCCTTTCCAGGTTCTCGTGATGACAAAACTCGAGATAGGTTAATGGAACGGTTAGTGGAACCCTTCGTCACTCCAATGTCGACATTAACGTGGGATAATTCCATGGATGAGTGCAGAAACATAATCTTTCATATCAGAAGGAAGGTGGCGAGACGTAGACGCAAGCGTGTTCGGCATCTGCAGCGTACAGCGCGAGATAATGCAACTTTACGAAAGCATATCGTTCAGGCTTTAGCAAAAGATATGAGTAAAGAAAGGTCTTTTCGGAAGGGGATGCGTCTTCATAGATCCGCGGCAGATGTTCGATGGTTATTTAAACGGACATCTATCTAGGAACGAGATCAAACCGTGACCAGAATAAACGCGACTTCAGGCCCAGCATTCGAGGACAAGATTTCCATTCCCGATAGATTTGCGGCCACCTGGAAAACAATTCTTAGCACAAGTCATAGAGTGGCACCAACTTCAACACTAATGAAAGACATATGTCAGTTCATGAAGGTACCAACGGATAGAAGGGTGACTAGTACAAAACAAGTCGTTAATGGAGGATATCCTTGAGGAGGATGTTGCCTGGGCAATTAGGGGTATTGCACGAAGAAAAGCAGCTGGATATGACGGATTAAGTAATGATTTCTACAAGGACTTCTCTGATATCCTTATTGGACCTTTGGCAAAACTCTTTAATGAGATCCTAGCGGGAGCAACCCCACCAGCATCATTCTTAAAGGCGGTAGTTATACCGTTAAGAAAAAAAGGGGACTCCAGTGATGCTCTAGATTATCGGCCGATATCTTTACTCACTACGGCATACAAATTGTTGGCGAAAATTATCGCCAGACGGTTGCAAGCCTTTCTGGGACAACTAATTGGAGAGACCCAACAAGGGTTTGTAGCGGGCAGAAAAATGGACAAAGCCGTAATAATGATGCAGGCGATCTTCGACACATATAAAAATCGGAGGAGACAATCTGCGGCCCACAGCGCAGGGGTACTGTTTCTAGATTTCAGCAAAGCATATGATACGGTGGACCGAGATTACCTATTTACAGTGCTTAGCTTATTTGGATTTTCGGATGGTTTTATAGATCTATTGTACAGACTTCACGCCGGGACAACAGCAGAATTTATGGTAAACAATAGCTTTTCGGCTCCACTACAGGTTCGATCAGGAATACGTCAGGGATGTCCGCTCGCTCCGCTTCTCTTCATTATAGCAGCGGAGCCTTTGGCCCTAGCATTACTACAGGAACATCAGTTACAAGGGGTAAACCCTCTCAAAAGTGACCGCTCGGTGCAACACCGTTTTTCGGCCTTTGTGGATGACTCGACTATATTCATTCAAAGAGCAGAGCAAGCTCCAGTAGCTTTAGCAATTGTGAGAAGATTTGGTGATCTATCAGGATTGCATATCCAACCAACCAAAGTAAGTTTCTCTTCCTAAATTCAGAAGTGGTACCAAAAAAGTGGTACAAAATACCGGTAATACCGGAAGGAGAAACCATTCGATACTTAGGATATCACTTTGGTTGGGCGAATTTATGCAGTATCAATTGGGCACTCCGAATTCAAGCTATTAAAAGACGATTAGCGACAGCAACAGAATGTGGAACGGCGTTTATGGAGAGAGTGCAATTATTTAATGTTATTGCAATCCCGTCTCTGCTGTTCACAGCGCGAATGTTTGATCCGTCCGGGGAAGTCTTACAAGAACTAGTTCACATTCAAAAGGCGTTTATTTGGAGGAACAGTATCAACGCAAATAAAGAACGGCATAAGATATCACCGACTTTACTCTATACTCCGCACGCGGCGGGGGGTGTAGGCTTAATATCGATCCCAGTGGCTTTACAGGTTCAACGACTAAAACTAACGTATCAATGGTTGATAGCGGCGAGGGACACGTACCAAAGGGCATGGCTAGACCTACATGGGATAGGCTCAGACGTCTCGGTGGGACAACGGATAACTCCAACAACCTATGTCAGGCAGGAAAACCGGTCCGGGAAACAACAACAAGGTCTATCGGGAGGACTATAATGGAATGGTTGGGACCAGACCGGGAACAGAAGGAACAATTACAACATTACACTCAAACAAGTTTACCGAAGGTGATACAGGACATGGAAGCTGGTCTGGCATTGAAAAGTCATGGATTAAGCCGCTCAGATGTCTTCACAGTTAGTATAGACATTGATGAGTATCCATTTCATGACTTGCTCCCAGGTTCCATGGAGCCTTTCTGGGGAACATATCAGTGGAGCTCTAATCCGTGGATCCAAGAATTACATGCGGATGTGCTCGTGCCACGGAAATATGAGCGAATACCAAGAATGGCTATCAGAGATTTAGGAATCACTAGACTAACGAAAACAATGTTTACGTGGCAGGTGACCGGAATCAGGGAAAGATCCCACACGTGCGCCAAAATAGGACGATGGCTATGTGCAATAATTCTCGCATCACCGAGAGTGGAAATTGGTCAAAAGCTGGGAGTCAGTTCACCAATCCAACTGGATAAAGGACCGGCATGTTTACAATTCTATGATTGGTCATATGTATCCCCTGGGAGAGTAAGAGGAGTCGCACCGCAGACTAATGATACATGCATACTAGCACAACAAGCAGATGGGATTCTGTGGAGGGTGATATCAACCACATTGCAGGATCAAGAGGACACATCCTCACCACAAGATCAATACGTAGTCCTGAAACCCCATCCGGATTTACACTTGATAGGATGGACAGTGGAAGAAACGACGCCGATACGGAAAATCTGGGCTTATTTAAGGCGTGATTTTCGCAAATTGTATTTTCATGGGATAGCTCCCCAACTATCAACGGTACTACAGAAGTGGAAGACAAAATGCAAGACAAGTTCCTGGTGGACTGGCTTACAAGATGTTGAGTTGAAAAAGGTATGGGAACATGATAATATGCTGACGAATTATCAAGTTTGGGTGCACTTTAGGGCGGTGACTATGCAGTTAAATACCTTTCACATTCGGAACACTACAGACAGCAGCTGTGTACTAGATCGAACATGCACATCTACCAAGACGGACATTAGTCACATCTTCTGGGAATGTAAACGAGCGAAAGCCTTTTGGCGTCGGTTGATCCAGCAATGGCGAGGGGTCATGTTAACTGATACGGAGGTCTCCCAGTTTGAAACAGCGGTGGTGACCAGAAAGGCGCCCCCTATAGGATCAAGAATAAAGGAGGCAATGATGCGTCAACATGGGTGGTACGATGAAACTTACGCAGAGGTATTTCAGCGATTATGGAATGGCCTATGCGGGATTGGGGTTGCATGGCTATGGCAGCTACGGAACCAAATGATCTTTCAAGGAATCCTAAGAGATGCATTTGACCATCTAGAGACGATTTGGAACAACTGTAAAATTCAAGTAGCAGCGGTGGCAGAATATGAAGCAAGATCCTACTTAACTCGGGAAGACGGTATTAGACTACGTATAAGTTCACAGTGCCTCTTCGAATATCTACCAGCACCAGATACCCAGTTCCCAAGTGTAGACAAAGTTCAAGAGTCCGCGATACATGACAGTACCACACTCAATCAGTCTGAGCCTAGATTACATTCTAGAATGCACATGTTTATAGTAGCTAATAGTTAAGACTAATTAGAACTACATTTTACTACTAGTAATACTATCGATCTGGACGCGCTCACAAAGATGGACATGATGTCGTCGCCGTGACGGAGTGTCCCGAGCTCATGTCCCAGTACAATGACCGGTTCTCCAGAGACAGGGGACGTGGCTAATGTTTCTTTAAAGACGAAGGGGAAAGTTGTGAAAGCAGATGCCATAAAGTATCAAGAATGTGCTGTGGTACGTATAAGTCGTCGTCAGTGGGTCATATAGATGGAAGTGTAATTGCGTCTCCACTTTTTTGCATGACACAGGAGACTGTTAAAGAGTTTGAAGATTAGTCGGGAAGAGGACGAAGAGATGGAGAAGAAAACGACGGATGTACGTTGCGAAAGTGGCGGCACGACTTTTTTTGCCTCGTAGACTCATTGCTTTGCTTTTTGTGGTTACACAGGATGGGATTGATCTATTGGGAAAAGAAGCAAAGCGCAAGTAGATTTTTTCCAATCTCGTGCAAAGTCGATCCGTCGTCGGCACCAGGGTATCAAGATGTGGTTAGTTTACGGTTATTGCACTCATTTACTCTGGGGCTTTTCTAGAGGTATAACACTGTGATGTCTTTCTTTTTCGTGCAGCCTCTGGCGTTGACGACCCCTCTAGAGTCGTACATCCGCCATTATTCAGACACGTTTGAAAGTTCAAAAGCATTACTGTGTCAACTTTGCTATCTCAAAGTATGATGTCGTCAAGGGTTTTCAAGTTGGACGCCCATCTACAGAATGGTTGTGCAACTACGGCGCGGGAAATCTCAAAGGGAAACCAATCCGCATCAAATAGAAACAACCACCAAAGTGTATAACAACACCGGGCACTCATGCGACCATAACCATTTAAAGAAGAAAATATAATTGCCGGCATACCTCACGTACCGTTGTGCTTCCCATGGCGTAGTTTACGCCTCATCTTTTTCTGCAATCAGCTCTGACTCATTCAGTACCGAAATTTTGTCCGTACATTTAGGTAACGTCGTTCTGAACCATTATCGGAATTTGTTCGCTGGTAGTAAAACGTCGGTGACCTCTTCACAATTATTTGACTACGGGTTCTGATCCACGATCTGTCTGAAAGCCTCTATTACCCCAAATTCAATTTTTGCCTGAAGATCCATTTGGGCTTCATCGAACACGTTTAAACATCTTTGTGTCCTCGTTGTCCTTGTGATCGAATGTCTTGGAACGATTGTCCGTAGTCTAATAATGAGGTGATTCTTGCTACAAAGCCCTGAAAATAAGAAGTGGATGGAGCCCAAGAGAAGAACAGTGCTGACGCTGTTTTCAGATTGGTTCGACGGCCCCAGTTTGTGTTGCAAATTTCCACTGAGATAACGAGAACCACACGATACTTTCAGCGAGAAACGAAAATCTTTATGTGTTTCTGTGGTGAAGTGACTTGGGAATTAATTAACGGCCAGATATGAGATACATCTGGCTGAGGATGCACTCTGATTGGTGGAAAATGTCGGCCAAGGGCGTGGATGCTGGATGGAAGCTGCCGGGTGTATCCACAAGCGGCAGGACGGTGCAAAGCATGGAATCGAGCCAGATGGGCGTGATCAAGGGACTTGAAATTGGGCCAGCCAGAAGTGGGCCGTCCGGATCAGGTGGGCCAGATTGCCGCCGATGGTGGATGACCAAGGGGCAGGTTGTCTAAAGGACGTGCGTGCGAAGGGTCCTGAAGAAGGCTGGGCCCTTGTGGAAAACGGATGGGACGCCGGAGGTAGATGCTTGGCCGCTAAAAAAGAGTCGACGCCAGCGGCCAGATAGGCCTAGATGGATGGCTATCCAGGTCGAGCCGGATATTTGATGTACGGTACATGAAGGAGTATCCAGGTAGAGCTTGGATATTTGGAGTACGGAACACGAAGGAGTATCTAGGTGGAGCTGGATGGTTGGTGTACGGTACATAAAAGGCATCCAGGTGGAGCTGACTAGGCTATATCAGGTAGGACACATAACTATCCAGCCGAGCTATTTGGGGTAGGTTACAGAAAAGATTGTATTGGATATAGGGATAAAAATCAGTATACGTTTCGCTTTCTTAGACACAAGTCGCTTTCATTGGTTCACAGCAGAGGGCTAACAAGGTCCCCTCTTGCTGCTATTGGTTTGGCCGGGGAAGGTTAAAGTAGCCCACCGGAAGTCCCCTGACCGGGAGTCGCTGCGTCGCGTATACTCACCTCAAGTCGCCCGTGTTTTAAACACGGTTTATCTCTATTGGAAAGCGTGGTAACGTTTTGGCCTACTGTGGAAGATTGTGGAGTTTTATTTGGATCCCCTTTACGTACACGTTTGGATTTACCCCTTTGTTGTCATTGGTTTAGCTGGCCGATCGATTATTCTCGGTCCAGCCGTCCGCAGTATACAAACTTCAAGTATATTGCCAATCCTGCTCCCCGGTGTAGATTTCCGCCCAGGAACAACCCTAGTCCTAACCCTCGTTTCCCTATTCGACGGACTTATAACTTCCGCCCCAGGGTCCATCAAGAGAGCGCAACCGCCAGTGCTGACGGGTACACAAAGTGAGCTTTACAAACATGAATCATACAAGTCGTCACGACCAAGCGGATGGAAGTGACCGAT
This sequence comes from Sclerospora graminicola, assembly GCA_001887855.2. Classification (NCBI taxonomy): domain Eukaryota; phylum Oomycota; class Peronosporomycetes; order Peronosporales; family Peronosporaceae; genus Sclerospora; species Sclerospora graminicola. The sequence continues at coordinate 47,119 of MIQA02020309.1, forward strand.
CCAGCCGGCTGGATGCCGGATCAGATCAAGACCTGGATCGACGGAGTACCCCCTCCGACAGTCAGTCACCTGGGCCCCCCGTGGGTGTTCGCATCTCAGAAAGAATTTCTGAGAGCTGCTACACCACATTTCCAATTCCACTAGTTCACACTGCAAAATGTAACGAAATTGTCTAATTCCACAGAAAAATAGCAGTGCACAAGCCAGCAAATGCCCGTGGCGTATTCTTGCGCAGTCGTTATGTCAATGTGCTTACAGGGCCCAGCTGTCGGTTAGTACAGCGGCCCGAAAGGAAGCCAAAGGTGAGCGTTCGGTAAAACGTAAAATAATGTATTTATGTAAAAGTTAAGATTCTACACTAAGACTTTAAACTTGATTTTGTATGTTTCATGCTCCTTGACAGTCTCGCACAATTCTGATTCACCTTGATAGTTCACTGTCATGTGCATAAAGCCATTGTGAATTCCAACACTCCTTCTGAGCCTGTCGGGGTCACATCCCACACAAAACTTCACACGTATAGTAACCCCAGTCACCATATGCACGTCGAAAACAAATTCATCTTTAGCTCCAAAACGAAACCAAATTACTCCAAACCAATTTGCTTTGGCAATTCGTCAACTCGTGGAGCGTCCAAAGTTTTAGTTAGTAAATCTGCCACGATGGCCTTGGAACCAGAATGCTCTTGATGTACACGTCCTTTCTTTACGCAATCTTTCAAATTTCACGTCCACATGTTTCGTACTTGCTGAACTCGCTTCACTCTGGAGCTTCCTTATTGCGGCTTGATTATCGATTTTCAAAACGATTGGCGTCTTCGTTTTCACGCCAATCTCTTCGAATAGCTCGCACTCTCCCAGAGCTTTCTTGCCGCCCACTGCAGCCACCACAAATTCCGCCTCGGCTGTAGATAACGCCACCGTCCCTTGTTTCTTGCACATTCATCCTGCAATTGCACTTACTTTTTCTATCCACTTTGTTAGCGGCAAAAGTGGCGTCACTATACCCAATAATTCTTAGCGGCAAACTTTCGAATCCATCGTAGGCCAGATTCAAATTTAAATCTTTCGTACCTTTGAGATATCGGGCTACAAGCTTTGTCACATTGTAATCGAAAAGCGTAGGTGCATGTGTGTGGTAAAGCGGATTTTAAAAATGTAAATGCGAATTGTCCACACGGCTGCGCTAGCTGTATGATCTCGAGAGCACCCATCAGAGATAGACAAGAAATATCAATTAGCTACCTGAGACGAGTCGACCCGGATCGAAAGGGTGCGAACGATAACGGGGTCATGGGGAATATAGAGAAAAGTACTAAAGTCGTCGTTAGCGCACCCTGTCCCAGGGAAAAGTGGATCGGCAAGAATTACGACCAGACAAGATGTCCAGATGGCAGACCGGGTTGACTTCCAAGTAACGAAGCAAAGTTTATGGATGGTTTGATGTATTGGTTATGGTGGAGTATGAGTGTTGGAGCCGAGTATCGCTGATCTATATGATCCAAGTGACGTGGTGTTGAGATCTCGGCTAACCGACTAAATGAGTTGGATCAGCCTTAAGACGTGAAGATCGAGTACGTAAGAGAAGTATATGTGGTGGTGGATTGCATAGTTTATGTCATCTGGGGCCAGCTAATACTAGTTACGAGGATCGCGAACCGGCTCTGATCGACTTCCAGGAATCGGGGCGAGTCCAACCTCAAAGAAAGATTAATCTCGAGCCAAGGTTGACGCATGTTGGAGACAGAAGACAGGCTTGGACTGATAAGACAAGTTGATTCTAAGCTGGTTACGGACTGGTTCGAGCTGATCTCGAAGTAATTATAAGCTGGATTCAAGCTGGTCCGAGGTGATTCCAAGCTGATTCCGGGCTGGTTCGAGCTGATCTCAAAGTTGATTCCGAATTGGTTTTGTGCCGATCCCAGAAAGTATCGGATCAGATCAGCCGAAGTTGATTCCGAGTTGATTTTGTGCCGATCCCAGAAGTATCGGGTCTGATCAGGCGAAGGTCAGGTCGGTTGAAGATCGATCAAAGCTGGTTCGGACCGGGTCAAGGTCAGTTGAAGATCAGTCGAGGACCGGATCGGGGTCAGTTATGATCAGTCGAAAAAGGGTACAAATCATGTTGAAGATCAACGAAGAACGTTCTACGAAGATGATGGAATAAATCAGGTGGCAAGAAGTTCAAGGTAGAAGTATTAGGTAAGCCACATAGGGTGGTGTAGGTTACATTTGGTACTGGATTTTAGGTTTATAAGTTTAATATCAGGTTCTGTTTTCCCTCCCCAAGTAAAGACGTCGTTGCGCCACTGGCACTATTTATGGGAACGGGGGCTATCAAGCCCCCCCCCGGTTCATTTATCCCGGACGAGACGCGCATTGTCGCACTTTGGCTCGACATAGTCCCACGACGGGATTTGATTGGGTTAAACACCCTCACCAGGATTGAATTTACCCCCTAATCAAAGAGACGCACCGCCACGTGTCGCGGTCATTGGGAGCACAGGGTTAACTAGGCCCCTGTAGCTCAAATTAATTCCCGGTTAAGACGCGCATAGCCGCATTTTGGCTTACCGGAAGTCCCCCGACGGGATTTGCTTAGGTTTTCAACCCTCACACCCCTCACGCACACGTGTTTTGAACACGTTTTCTAAGAATTGGAAAGGTTTCGTGGAGATAACGTTGTGGTTTACTGTGGAAGATCGTGTTTTTTGTAGTTTTCTCGTTATCTCTCGTTTTATTGGCTGGCCTGATGGGACGAAGTTCCCGATCAGTGCCCTTAGATACTTTAATTAAGTGTCGACCCTAACCCGTTCTCCGGTGAAGATTCCCACCCGAGAACACCCCCGTCTCGAGAAGGTCACCTCCTCCGACCTGATTCGAATTATCCTTCTCATTTAGAGTCCAGCTGAGTGAGTGTAACCGCCGAAGATCAATGGATACACAAGGTGAGATGAAATTAAACATGGATTCTATCACACATGACGACCGGTCAGAAGACCGGGAGGATCGGATCAGTCATCATAGAGATGATTCATCCGATCCTGATGCCGATCATGATCGACGGAGTACCCCCTCCGATAGTTGGTCGTCCGGGCTAGTAGGAATCCGACTTCCCCCCCTAAACTACAGTTATGGATTTGGAAATCGGCTCCACCACATGTGCGATGAGAAGCCCAGTGTACCAAGAATGATAGGTCAGGCCTCGTGCAACGAGATATCCACAATAAACTTCCTACTAATGATCGAAAAGCTTTGACCGTTGGTGCATTTCCGCTCGTTTTTTCCAGGAGCAGTTCGTTCATGTTTTCATCCACTCCCACACTTGCAATAGGCGTTCTTACAGGGTTTGATTTTATAACCCGTGTTCATATTGTCAAAGAATTTCTTCACCAGTGTTTCATTTGTCGCCGTCACTAGTAGATCATCCACATATACACCAACTAGTGTGGTAAAGCGATCTGGAAAAATGTTGAGAATGAGGTGGTCCACACATGGCCGTTGATTGCGCATACGACACGACGAAAAGGTAGTGGACAACGGGTGATCATGATATGAAGGAATAAGCCAAGCACAGTTACTACGCCCGGTCCCAGACACTAACGGAACAGCGACGATCACGATCGCGATCGGGATAATGTTGATTAAGTGGAGTTCACGTGGATGTATGACAAGATCGGCAGAGACAAGCTAAGATACCGCAGCAATGGTGACGTGGCAC